>WAAE01012325.1:0-169840 GCA_013400495.1 Nicator chloris | reverse complement strand
AATGCATTTGTTTTTTGTGGTATTAGCACTAAATTAATATCACTTGTTACTATCACTAACATACACCTATATTGTTGCTGATTTCTATGTTTGTCTTTGTGTTTCTGTTTCTGAGGTGACTATGTTGCTGCTTAGGTTCACGAATTTGCAATAGAATCTTATTGTTGCTTAAGTAATTCTTGTCACTCTGAAAAATGTTGAAAGCAAGAACTTTTTCCTTTGAGGGTTGTTTTTTTTTTGACTTAAGAGAAATGACACGGCATCTCAGGCAGTGTTGGGGGCAAAATGTATGCAGTTCAAAGGAAACAGTATAGTTTTGTATGTGGATGCCTGAAAAAGTTTAATTTAAGTGAGCATTTAAGTCTCTGAGAAGTAGCATCCTAATTTGCCTTTAAAAACATAGCTGTTTCCTGTATCTAGTTTATGCAGGATGCATCAGATGTAATGCAGCTATTATTGAAGACACAGACAGACTTCAGTGATCTAGAAGATGATGATCCTCAGGTATGTTAAAATCGTGTCTTTACTGCTCATTGGTATTAAAAACATTCCTTGTATACATGATGTTTCTGCCCCCTCCCTGGCCCTTCAGCCTAAGTGTCCAGCCTGTCTTACAAAACATGACACTGAGATGGCCCTAGAATTTTTCACAGAAGCGTGGTTAGGAAATGAGACTTCCAGGACCTATATTTGCAGAAGAAATTTGAGCTTGCTGTCACCTTCTTATAAATAGATCAGTAAGACTTGTTAAGCAGCTGTTCTGATGAGCAGAGAGCTATTTTAACTTGTACATTTGAAAACAAATACTCCTCTGAAAACATATACTACTGCATCCTTTTTTAATTTTTGCTCTATTTTACCATTTTCAGGAATGTGGCTTGGTAGTATTGTTTAAATCTGGGAAATGTTTCAGAAAAAAATTATTTTTTAGAACAGGCACTTGCAATGCAATCATGAATCTTATACTGTCACGTTTTTACATGTATAGCAACTTCCATCAGAGGTGCTGTCAAGGTGTTGTTAGACTTGGGATGTCTTTTGAAGATGCATTTTTATGTGGATTGCATATTGGATTACTTATCTTTGAAATAAGCTTTATGGGCTGCTAACAAATTATTTTCAAAAGTCCTATTGTGTAATGTATTTCCTTTATGCTTTCCTTTTAAATATTCATTGAAATAAAATGTAGGACATGAAAATTCTGCCTTCTCTTTTCTAGATTTCTTATATGATCTCTGCATGGGCCAGAATGTGTAAAATTCTTGGAAAGGAATTTCAGCAGTACCTTCCTGTTGTCATGGGACCTTTAATGAAGACTGCATCCATTAAACCTGAAGTAGCTCTTTTAGACAGTAGGTTTAAGATGATGTTTTGCTTGAAAAGTATACTGAAATGAATGATTTTGTAGCACTTTTAGATTATTTTTCCTCCTCTCTGTATAACAGCACAAGATATGGAGAATATGAGCGATGATGATGGTTGGGAATTTGTAAGCATAGGTGATCAGCAGAGTTTTGGAATTAAAACTGCAGGCCTTGAAGAAAAAGCAACTGCATGCCAAATGCTGGTGAGTAATAAAATAGTTTTGGTGATCTATGTCTTTCTGGTCAATCAAGTCTGAAGCCAAAGTCTGTAACCAAAGTATTTTTTTTTTGTCTCACGTGAAAGAGTTTTTTGGGTGATGCTGCTTAGTTTGGATTACAGGCACTTAGTAACGTGTGGTTTACTTGATTAAAAATAGTTTATTTAGTTAGGAGCTTAAAATTTTTTAAATGATCAGATGGTTTTCGTTTGTTAGCAAAACTTAAAGGAATTGGATAGGTTGAAATGTAGTACTTTTTTGCAAATATTGCTGTTTGGGAATTTGGTCTGAAAAATGCTTGCATGCCCTAAGAGTGAGAACTCATGCTGCTATCAGGGTTTCTCAAATTACCACAACTGAGGGGGAAGGTAAATGGATTATTACGTGCTTTTTAAAATAAACTAAAAAACCCTTACACTTTTGACAATCTCCCTCTCACCTTTACACAGCTGAAAAATATAAGTATTTTCCCTTAAAAGAGGCATGTCTGTGCTCTATTTTTCAGGTTTGCTATGCAAAAGAGCTAAAAGAAGGATTTGTGGAATACACAGAGCAAGTTGTAAAGCTGATGGTTCCATTGTTGAAGTTCTATTTCCATGATGATATCCTATTAACAAATTCCACTATGAAAATGGAAACTTAGAATCAAAATTGTGCTTGCTGTTTTCCTGAATGAATTGAAAGTGTTAGTGTTAAAATAGTCTGTGACTTGATAGCAGAAATGCTTGAGAATATGCTCTGAGTATAGCAGAGAATGCTGGTTTACACACCCTATTTTAGACAATGTATTCCTACTTTTTCCCCTAGTTTCTTTTTAAATAAGCAATCAGTAGAAAAAGTGATGCTTGTGTAACCAAGCAGAAGAGAACTTGAACAGCTTTTCTGTCATGGCCTGAAACAGGCTTGAAGCCACTTCTAAATAGCAGACAGTGTAATTTTCCTATGATTTAATATGTATCTAATTAAGAAATCAAATGCATGGATTGCAATGAAATGAGTTTCAGGTACAAAACCGAGAACTTCATTATGGTGGTGAGGTCTTAAATTCTAAGCACTTTGTTGGTGTTGATTGCTGTATTTCCTTAACAATGACACGTGTCCGAGTGGCAGCAGCAGAGTCGATGCCCCTCCTTCTTGAATGTGCCAGGGTTCGTGGGCCCGAGTACCTCACACAGATGTGGCACTTCATGTGTGATGCTCTCATCAAAGCCATTGGGACAGAGCCAGAGTCTGATGTCCTCTCAGAAATAATGCATTCTTTTGCAAAGGTAATGTTCTTACAGATTTCATGGCATTACTGTTTGTAGCTTTTTTGAAATAAGAACAGACATGTTTGGTGTTCCTTTAAATGCCTCAAATAAATGCAAGGCTTCCTCTACAGGAAATTTGTTGTGACTATAAATGTTGTTATAGCTGATGGAAAAAGTTGTATTTTGTTTTGCAAGAATACCAAAGTATTAACCTAAAACAGTTACCAAATAATTTCATTTTAACCATAAGCGATGGAAATTATGGGTATGAAATGTACAGTGGTACTATGCATTACTTGTATAACTTGAGCCTTGATTACAGTATGACTGTTCTTCTAATATTATTCCTGCTGGTGATCCAGAGCATGTATTAATATTCTTTGTGTGCTTAGATTTTGTTAAAACTGCTCATGTTAAATGTTCAAGCTGAAAAACTGGTTGTTTTTTTTCACAAGTGCATTGAGGTAATGGGAGATGGATGCCTTAACAACGAACACTTTGAAGAACTTGGAGGAATACTGAAAGAAAAACTAGAAGAGCACTTTAAAAATCAAGAATTAAGACAAGGTAGGTTAACACAAATCCTGTTAACATGTGATGTGGCTGTTATTTAAAGCAGAATTTCTAATTGTTTCTGAACACAGAGAAAAAAACTGTTTAGATTTCATTGAGTCGTATGTTTATGTAAAGTAATTGAACTGTGAACCAACAGAATCCATGAGTTGTATTTGTAAGCTCTTGGAGGATGAAGATGGCATCATTTTCAGCAATACTGTAGTTTAATCAAAAGTTAATGGACAGATTTACTTGAAAGACAGTGCACATCCATGGTGTTATCATTTCCATGGGTTTTTTTCATCTGAAGTCTTTGCAGTTCTCTCAAAGCAATAGTAGTTTCTCGTTTCTGAGCACTTTCCTTGTCTTTGTGGACAAGCTAATGTATTTGTTTCTATTGTGTGCATTTTTACACATTCTTAAACTGAGCTGTCCTGTACTTCTTCCTTTTCTGTGAAAGATTTTTGAAGCTTCTTAAAAATGGCAAATTCCTGTTGCATCTTCAGCTACTGTTTCCTGTTTTCTAAATTTCTTTCTGCATAATTTTTCACTTTCACAGGCCTCTTATGCACTCATAGAAAGATAGGGGTTTAATTTTTTTCTTTTTATTTAGTGAAAAGACAAGATGAAGACTATGATGAACAAGTTGAAGAGTCATTACAAGATGAAGTAAGTTAGTTTGAAGAGTTTTTCTACTCATCAAGCACCAGGATGAAAATATTGCACAAATATGCTTTCTACTCATTTAGGCCATAGTGCATCCTCAGAATTATTTCTTCATAGAATAACCTTGTTACCATAGTCCTTCAAAACTTTCAGTAAGCAATGGGTCACACTGCATTTGTGAATTGGAAAAAATGACAGGTTTCCTTGTCTAGTATGCTGAAATAAGAGTTCAGGGTATAGCTTTTTATTTTCTTCATCTGCTCAAACATATTTGGTTGACATTAACTCTGATACAGATTTGAAGCAGACTATTTAATTGCAGAATAAGCTGAGTTTGAAGGGACCCACAAGGATCATCGACTCCAGATCCCAAGAATCACACCATGTGCCTGAGAGCATTGTCCAAATACTTTGTGAGCTCTGTCAGGCTGGTGCTGTGACCACTTCCCTGGGGAGCTGTTCCAGTGCCCAACCACCCTCTAGGGGAAGAACCTTTTTCTAATACCCAACCAAAACCTTTCCTGACACAACTTGAGGCTATTCCTTTTGGTCCTGTCACTGGTCACCACAGAGAAGAGATCAGTGCCTGCCTCTCCCTTTCCCCCAGTGAGGACGTTGTAACTGCAGTGAGATCATCCCTTGGGTCTAGCCTTGCTGACTTACTTTTTCTTTGAGCCTTGCAAGCTGGGTGGCTCTTAACCTTGGGCCTCTATACCTCTGATCCCAAGGCATCTGGTGTGTCATGTCAGGAGCCTCTCAAAAAGAGTAGCCCAAAAACAGTATCAGAAAAGGACAGCAGGATAAACAGCTGCCATCATGTGTTTGCTTATGAGAGAATGCCAAGTGACTACTTAACTACTTACACACTAGGGTACCAAAGTAAGTTGATAGTTTAAAGTGGAGGTGATTGTAGAAGAGATACAATAATTCTATTAAATCATTATTAGTATGGAAAGAGAGAGAGTAATAATGAATGACAGCTGCTTATAACATGAGACAAAGGATGCTCAGTAAATTTAAGAATTAAGACATTTTTTGCTGCACAGTGCAGGTATGAAGCTTGATCACATGAGATTAACCTGTATGCAGACTCTAGAAATCATACACCCATATGTAAATAGTCTTAAATAACAGTGTGGTTCTTGAGTTTCTTTTTACCCTTTTTAAAATTAGGCCAGCATTCAAGAGGAGAGATTTTTGTTGCCTCCAAGACCCTTTTATTTCCTATGTGTCGCTCTGAACTGAGAGAAAATGCAAGCAGGCAGCAGTTTCAGAAAAGCTGAGTTGCTACTCTGCAACAGAGTTGCAAGGCATTTTTAAAAATGTTCTGATGTTTGCTGATTTTTCTGTAAAGTCTGGAGAAAGACTTGTCTGCATTACCCTGTGAGAGGGGCGGGGAAATGAGGACATCACTTGCCATATGGACTGAATTAACAAATGAGTCACATTTGGATATACACCTTTGGTCTCAGAGGATGTTTATGTAGCCCTTACCTCAAGGCAGCAGAAATCATGAAAGTTATTCAAACAGTAGTTTCAGATCCAGCCCTCACTTCAGCAACAACTAAACTGTTGATTTGGTAGAGAGCAGAAGGTGTGTGCCAAACAAGAGTTACATTCTCTTCCCCAAGCATCTGTTATCAACTATTGGTCAACAGGCAGGACCAGGCTAGGTGGACCTTGTGGTGTGCTGCAGCAGTTTTCTACCTCGTAATATCACTGTGTGCATGTTCCAGGGGTCCTGCTTGAGTTGTGCCTTGCTGATGCAGAAATTGGCTTGCTAGGAAGGGTTTAAATATCCAGTTGTGGGAAGCTGCCTGTTGCACAAGAAATAGTTACTAGTTTGTCACCAGAAGGTGAGAAAGGTGAAGGTCTCTAGGGACCAGAAACTAGCTGTACTGTTTTCCCTGCCTGTTAAAGTATAAACTGGTTAAAAGGACTATACTGACTACAACAGAAGTCGCTGTAAAAGAAAGTTAGAGTTTTCCAGCATAAGTGGGTCCAGGGAATAATCCTCACCTGTAGATATAACTTGGATTTGGAGCTCTGAGGTAAGGCTCTTTATTTGGCCAGTTTGATGTATTAACTGGTCACGGTGAAAAATTAATTTAAACAGGAGGAGGAGAGTAGTGTTTGTTGTATTTTTGCCACAATCTTTATCACAAAGGCAGTTATCCATTTACTT
This sequence comes from Nicator chloris, assembly GCA_013400495.1. NCBI lineage: Eukaryota > Metazoa > Chordata > Aves > Passeriformes > Pycnonotidae > Nicator > Nicator chloris. The sequence continues at coordinate 163,602 of WAAE01012325.1, read as the reverse complement.
TTCCATAAAAGCTTCTTATGGTATCTGTAAGGTACAGAAGAGGAAAAAGGCCTTTTGCCTTCTGTAAAGGGAACCCATTGAATCAGTAAATTTGCACAAGACAGTTTTTTTTTTTTAATCTGATTTTTCTGTCCCTGAAACAAACCTGCAAGTCCTAGGCAACTGAGTTCTAGCCATCCACTTAGATTTTTAAGAAGGGTGAAAAGGAGGATTCCTGGAACTGTCAGTCAGTCTCACTCTGTGGCCAGTACAATCATTGAAGATATTTTCCCAGCAGCTGTGGAAGACAGGGAGGTGATTAGAGACAGCTGATACAGCTTCCAAAATGCAAATCGTGCCTGATTAATTTAGTGGGTGCTGTGATGGAGTGACTATTGATGGATTAAGGAAGAAAGCTGATGTCACCTGTCTTGACTTCTGTAAGGCCTTTAAGAGGGTCCCACACAACATCCTTGTCACTAATTTGAGGAGATCCATATTTGATGAATTCAGCAGATAAGGAATTGACTGGATGGCCATGTTAAAAAAGTTCCATTCAGTGCCTCAATATCCACATGACAGTAACAAGTGATGTCCCTTGAGACACTGGAGCATGTTGCCTAGAGAAGGACGTGGATGCCCCCTTCCTGGGAATGATCAGGGCCATGTTGGATGGAGCTCTGAGCAACCTGGTCTAGTGGGATGTGTCCCTGCCCATGGCAGGGGATTTTGAACTAGGTGATTTTTAAGGTGCCTTCCAACTAAAACCATTTTGTTATTCTACCATTCTGCAATTAGACAAAGAATAGAAAATTAGTGAACTTAAAAAAAAACAGATTTACAAAAAAAGTCATAAACCAACTTTATTCCATAAGTTTAGACACCTTAGCACTTCATGTGAGTTCCACTCCGTTAAAGATTGGTAGTCTTCATGTAATTGTATCCTTTCCTTTTCAGGATGACAGTGACGTTTATATTTTGACTAAAGTATCGGACATTTTGCACTCAATATTCAGTAGTTACAGGGAGAAGGTACTGCCATGGTTTGAAAGGTTACTTCCACTAATTGTCAACCTAATTGTAAGTACCTTGTTTTCCTTTAATTTAAATTTAGTTATTTTTTCTGATGCATTAATATGCATTCTATGCTGAAGTCTTAGAGAACTTGGTAGATAGAATGTAGCAATTACTGTTTTACAAAACAGGAGGTTTATTCTAGATCAAGGATGAAGTTGTTACCCTATGCTTTTTGAGCTGTGTGCTAGTTAAAATCTGTTGCAAGACCCAGGATCACTGACACACTCAACTGTTTTGAGAAATTTAATTTCCTTGAGACTGTCCAGTATCTCAAAAATGGATTTCAAGAGGAGGGATAAAAAAGTGTTGCAGACTTGTGGGGAAAAATTGAGACTGATATATGTAATGGAGTGTGAAATAGAGGTGCAAAGATAGACACCTGGATTTCGTTTTGTTCATGGTATTGCTGGAACGATCACTACTGCAAATTACAGTTTTAGGATTGAATTTAATCCATGAAGATTTTAACAAAAGTATTAGGCCACTGCTCCTGTGATTGTTGATATAATCATTGGCTGTACAATAATTTGGAGGTGTCTCAGCTGCTGGGTGTTTGTGCCGCAGTGTCCGCATCGGCCATGGCCCGACCGGCAGTGGGGGCTGTGCATTTTTGACGACGTGGTGGAGCACTGCAGCCCCGCCTCCTTCAAGTACGCCGAGTACTTCCTGCGGCCCATGCTGGAGTCGGTGTGTGACAACAGCCCCGAGGTCCGGCAGGCGGCTGCCTACGGAGTGGGAGTGATGGCACAGTTCGGTGGGGACAGCTACCGGCCCGTCTGCCCAGGTACGGACCCGCGGCCAGCAGCACTCGGAATGTGGCCCTTAGGGGGAAGAAATAAAAATGGCTCCCCTTTTGGGTGGTGAGGTCTCTTCCCCTTGGCTGTGAAATAGATTGCCTCTATTTCCCGTGTCGTAGACTGGTGATGGACTGATGAAGTACCTCAGTTCCTGAGGCTTTTGTTGTTGTTCTTGCATTTCTGTTCCAGCACTGACTGCTTAGCAAACTTGATTTACATATTGTTTTTTAAAATATGATCTTCCGTGCAAATGTTCATTTCATAAAAACCATCTTTTTGATACACACCTGTCTCATAGATGCTTTCTACTAATATGTAGTATGATGTGGTTACATATTAATGCAAAAGCCTTTGGATGTCTGGAAAAACTACACAAGAGACCTAAATTAAGAAATAGCCTAGAATACGACTTACATGGCTCTCTGCTTTCTGATTATATAAAAAGGAGCCTGATTTCTGTAAAGTAAGAAGTGAAATGAGTGTGATAGTACTTACTAGAAACACTGTCTTCTTTCTTTCTGGATGTTTCACGTTTCTTTGAAACTTCAAATTCGTCTTAAATTTAAAAACATTATTGTCTGCTTGCACTCTTCTTGCCAGTCACCAAAGTTAATTTTGCACACTAAGTAGCACCCTTATCGAAGTTTTTTTCCTTTTTTTTTTTTTTTTTTTTTAATATTTGGTCATCTAAGTATTTAAAATGTATTTAAAATATGTTTCCCACGAATATTAAATGAAAGCTGAATTTGATGATGTAAGAAAATAAGAATCACCTGATACAAATTAACACAAATCTTGCCTACATCAGTCAGGGTTGTAATTTTCATTGTTAATATAAACGTAACTGTTACGTGATAGCAGTCAGGATAAGGTGTCTTTTTAAAAAGAAAAGAAAAAGCAGTGTGGGAAGCCATGCAATGATTCATTAAGACCATGAAAATTTAGAATTGTCTAGACAGTTCTGATTTTGAAATTTTTTGAGCTTTTTAGCATCTGTTGAGGTCTAATTTTATTTTTCATTAATTACACTTTATCTTACCCCACTTAAACTTTGTAAAATCTTTGATCCGTCTCTTTGTATTTGGACAAATAATCCGTGATTATGCCCAGGCGCTTGGCTTCTCCTTAAGTCGAATTTTAGCTAAAATAAACTTTCAGTTTTACAGCATACAGTTTATCAGCAGACACCTCAAAAGTATTCTAAATCCTTTTATGCGTATATGAACGAACTTGGTGATTTATTTTGATAGATGAAGATATGCTGTGGTTAGAAACAAAGTAAATCCGTGACATTAGACATTATCTACCCCACAGGTTTTGCTATATCTCTGACAAACATCATGTTTGTGAGCTTTTATTTGTAACTTATTTTCGTTACTGGTTGATATATAACACTGGCATATTGTTCTTATGTGCATTTGAAAAGTACGTAAATTCTCTTCAGAAAAATCAGAGGTATTGATATGACCATTTTTGGCAGTCAGTTAAAAAAGTCCAGGAATATAGAAAGAACTTGTAAATGGCATGTGAGCTACACTGATGAAACAAACATCACTAAAACCAGGTTTCATAAAGAGCAAAGAAATAAGACGGAAGGAAAAACTGCAGCAAATCAAGTCACTTTCTAAACGGGGATTCAAGGTTACAATTGATGCAACTGGCAAGGTTACTTCTGTTATGTTGATGGAAGAATGTAATTAGCTGTTCTCTGTGAAAATTGTATCTTGTCAACTGCATGGATTTCTTCCTAAATGACATCAGTGGCCTCAAAACTGGGTGGTGCTAGATGTCAGAGCAGTCAGTCCTTGGAAAAAAGCTTAACATTATAGAAGATGGGTGTTCTATAGTCAAAAGGCTTTTTTAGGGTTTATCTAACACGATATCTATGTGAGAATGGATCTGTTTTATAGACAAGATGAAAACTCGTCTGGTAGGCTGTAGGGAGAAAATTATGCCGATTAATTTTGATGCCCTCCTAATTTTACAGTTGCAAGGACTCACATACCTACAGAATCATCCATTGGTAGTAGTGAGTGAGATACAGATGAGATGAGATTTAGTTTCAGCAGCCATGAAAACCTGAGGTATAAAATGCAGGCTCAGTTGTCCTGGACATTGTAGACCTCTCCAAAACAAACTTTGCTTTGGAGAAGAGTCCAGCATCATTATCCTGCGTTCAATACATAAGCTAGCGGGTCTGATGTTTCTGTAGTTCTGTAAAGTTTAACAGTTTTTCCATAGCTGCTTAATTCTTCAAAAATCTACTGCAATGGACTTAAAAGAAAAAGTGTGATTGTATATTCTTTAACTGCAAAGCGTCTGCTTAGTCATCAAAATTCAGAAGTGTGAGATCTCACTCTTCCTCACTAATTAGGGTTATTTTGAAGTGTGCTTTCTGTACAATTCCACAACCTGCTTACTGGCTGATAGAGAATTTCACAGCTTTTGCATTTTATTTTTAGCAGAAGAACACAAGGACAATTGTTCCTGCTTGCATATAGTGTGCTTGGAAGTCTGTATGGACACTAGTAGCTAAAAATGTGACATTAATTGTGTTCATTTAGAAGTGTGCGTGTGGTTACCCACATGACTGTTAAATAAATAGAATTGCTGTTAACCTGAGAAGAAAACTGGCATTTTTCCTCCATTGAAAGGCATTTCCTTTCCTTGATTTTTATGATCTAAACTATGCCAAGTTGATTCACCAGGTGGGATTACTCCTATGAGCTTTTCCTAGGCCACTTTTTAGTGGTGGGAGGTGTGTATGTGTACATCCATACATATTTTTATACACAGGTGTGCCCACTAGCAGTAGATGCACAGCAGGCATACACTGAGGATGTGCACTATAGCTCACATGAATGAATGAATGACATTCACAGTGAATGTCACTGTAGCAGTGCTTTTCCTCCTCCTGTGTTTGTAGAGCATATTTGATTAAACAGATAATGCTCATTATCTGTAGTGTCTTGTGTGTTTTAGATTGCGTAATGCCAATTGAGAGACATGAGAATATTATATTCTTCTGAACTTCTAAAGCAAATTCAGACTTTTGCAATAGCTGTTTTCTTCCGTTTCCTTGCAGAGCTTTATTTATCTGTTTGTTTTTCATATGGTAATTATTGAGCAGAGAAGAACCTAGAAGCAGTGGAACATTGGAATTACTAGATTTTGGTGGTTGTAACACAAAAAATCCTGGTTTTCATATATACAGTTGTCTCAAGTAGAATTTGTGATATTAATAAAGTATAACATGATTGTGCATTAAACTTTATTCTTGTGTTTTTAACAATTAGAGGCGCTTCCATTGCTGGTGAGAGTCATTCAGTCACCAGATGCCAAAGCCAAAGAGAATGTCAATGCAACAGAAAACTGCATTTCAGCAATAGGAAAGATAATGAAGTTCAAGCCTGACTGTATAAATGTTGAAGAAGTCCTTCCACACTGGTTATCATGGCTTCCACTTCATGAAGACAAAGAAGAAGCTGTTCATACTTTCAATTACCTGTGTGACTTACTTGAGAGGTAAGGCAAACTCTTCACACTAATGCAGAAAATAAGCCTGTTTGTGTGCTCTTTCCTTGCACTCTTTTTTCCAGAACTGAGAAACCATGAGGTTAATCTACCTATGGTTTAGAGAAGATAATTTGAAATGTCAGAACTGAGCCTTCCCTGATGTAATTGCTGCTTTTTCAGTTACGTTTCTTGTCCTAAATAGTGTCTATCTGGAAAAAAATCCTGGCTGCTTTCTATGTCTGTAATGGGAAAGGATCTGCAGAAAACTTGTACAGAAAATTTCAGGAAAAGTTTTTGATACTCTGCTTACATGTCAGGACCAGTAACTGATCAGGTCTTTTCTCTTAAAAGCAGCATACATGCTCTTGCAGCCCTCTTTTAAGTAGTTTTGCACCTTTTTGCTTCCCAACAAAGTGAATTATAAAGTAGAGAAATGATATGGAAAATTCATTGTACAGTGCTATCTCCCATAATATTTCTTTTACTTATTATTGAAAGCATCTTATCCCACAGTTTAGTCTTTGGATTTGTGCTCCCTCCTGTAGGTAAATGGAGGGAAAAAAGTAAACAGTTATTCTAGTGTGGAGCACTTCATAAATGAGTGAAAGAATGTAGCCTCTGAGGTTACATTCTGGCTGGCACTGTATTACATCTTAGGAGAAAAATATAAAGGAAGTAACTTAGATTTCTTACAGTCTTTTCTATTTTGTGAATACCTTGTGTCTCTGGGTGCTTTATTAAGGCAGAGTCTCAAAGTGGCAACTGAGGTGTCCTTAGACTGATTATAGAACAATTGTGTGGAGACACCATAATGGTGCTGTCAGGTGTGCATGTAAACAGGAACATAGAAATTGAGAATTGCAGCACCAGCACACTTCTGTAGCCAGCTCTGTGCAGGTGACTCAGCCTGGCTACCTGCTCCTCTGGACCTCTGCCAGTCCTACATCCACAGCCGCTGCATTCCAGCACTGGTAGGTGGCAGGGCTGGAAGTAGATCATGTGTTCCACACAGATTCCTAATTGCTAATACTCCTCCACTCCAGCATTTGGCTGGGAAAGAGGGAGCAGAACTGCTTGCTTGCTGTGTCATGGAGAGTGCTGGCAGAGAGCTGAAGTTACTGGTGCTCCTGACACCAGTAACGCAACGTCCTGCGAGGCACAGAGGGAGGAACAAGTCCTTTTAGGCAGGGTATTTCTGTCACACTATTTACAGTTCCATCTGCCTGGAACTCAGCCATTCTGTAAAGTTCAGAACTTCTTCCTGATAAAGTTTAGGCTGAGTAAAGAATCAGCTGGTTAAATATTAACAGAAGGGGGAACATACTGTCAGCAGGCAACAAAGCTGTGCATACTTATTCAGCTGTGTGAAACTTAAACCTAAATAAGCAGCTTTAGAATAAGATCATTCAAAATCACTTCACTTACATATAAAGTGTTTACATTATTTTTAAATAAACATAATTCCTTTGCAATATCTCTTTTGTAACAGCAATAACCCAGTTGTCCTTGGTCCCAACAATTCCAACCTTCCCAGAATACTTGGTATAATTGCGGATGGTGAAATCCACGAAGCTATCAAACATGAAGATCCATGTACCAAGCGGCTGGCTAACGTTGTTCGCCAAGTGCAGGTAAATAAATGCTTGCTTAAGTATAAAGGGAACATTTAGAATCTGTTTGCAGAAGGAACTAAACTGTTAAACCAGTTTTGAGAGCCTTATCTCCTTAGAGAATAATGGTTCAACCAGTAATCTTGGAGATCCGTGGATATTCCTTGAATGATTAATGATAAAACTTGGTGGCATTTGCACTTGAATAAAATAACAGCAACTAACTTTCATGCAGTGAGATGGTTAATGTGCAAGCCAGTATTAGTTTTTTGTGGGGTTTTTTTCTGAGTCAGAAATTAGAATCTGGAGAAAAATCTGCATGTCCTTTTATCAGTGAACTGTACTGCAGGATTTGATCCAACATGTGGTTCTTGTAAGGGTCGCCAACATCCTGTGGTGACTTTCTAGTACAGCAGCAGCTTGGGTTCTTTGTTAGAGAATGAGTGCAAACCACAAGTTATTTTACTATTGCCCTTTTCAATCCAGGGCAAATATAGGTGGCTGTTCAATGTTTTCCTTGCCTTTGGGGAACTGCCTTAAGGTTCACTTTCTTTATGCCATAATGAGTCACTTAATGATGATGGGGATGTCCAGGTGCTTAAACAGCTCTTCTCTACAGTGCTGTAAGTCAATAGTGCTCATAGTGCAGATCTGCTCCAGGGCCAAATGTTGGGTAGATGTAGTACTAATGAGAGAAAGGACCGTGCCTGGTAAGCACCTCACTCATAAAAAAGCATAGAGGATTTTGAGCAGCAGATCTTCAATTATTGGCCTTTCTACCTGACCTTCTTTGGCAAAATTCAGGTTCAAGAATTTTAGGAACACTTGATACTGGAAAGGATTCACTTGTATGAGTGTACCAGCTTGAGAGATCCATTTTGTCTGGTAGAAAAGGTTGTTACAATTCTGAAGGCATAAAGAGAAGGAAGTTGAGCCACGTTTCAAAGCGAAAGTAGTGTAAGTGACTGCTCTAGATTCTGCCTGCCAGATCCAAATCATTGCTGTTGGTACTTAAAGTCTGGGAACGCTCTGGTCCTTTGTATTAAGGTTTACCTGATGCATTTGTTCATTTCAAATCATCCAAGGTCTATTTTTTTAACAATACAGTGGCACATACATGTATAGATTAATTGTGTACAGCAATGTCTGGTTTTGGCCAGGATTGATAGGAACATTAGTATGAGACAAGACCTTCAGCAGTGGCTGAATGATTTACTTTCAGATCAAGGAGGGAAAAAAAAATCATAAAAGTCATGTCTTCTAAAAAATACAATTTTAGCATGGTGTTACCAACCCTATCTCTCTTCACACATAGTATTTTGACTTTAGTAAAGCTGTAAGACTTTTATACCCTTACTGACTGTAAGAGTTTTATACTATAATAGGAATTTTAAAGGTTGTGTAGTTGCTAACAAGCTCCTGCTTCCCAAATTCCAGAAGACTTTTTTGTTCAAATGATCTCAGTAAGCTGTTTCACTGCCAGTGCCTGACATGAGCAACATGGTCATTATTGGAATTGAATATAAACTTCTTTGCTTACGTATTGTCAGGCCAGAAATATTTCAGTGTAAAGTATCGATTTAAACATGCATCAGAAATGCCGGAAGAGTACATTTAATTCTGCAGTATTTAATCATACATTGAGTCTAAAATGCCTAAAGGCATTTAAAACTAAACCCACAAACTTCCATTTGAGAGCATTTATTTCTGAATTTTTTTACTCCATTTTTATTTTTTTTAAACTTCTTAAATTTTGGGAAAAGGGCATTATAATAGAACTGAATGTAAAATATACTGAATATAAATTTTTTAAAACTATTTAAATTATACTGTTTCTGCAAAAGCCAATTTAAAGACCTAAAGTCAGTCACCTGGAATTTTTTTCCCTGTCATTGTCCTAAAGAAAGCAGGGTGCCAATTGCTTCCAGTTTCTATTGATAAGTGAATAAATACTTTTTCCTCAATCTTGATTAATATTCAGCACTTTCTGGTGTGATTAGAACAATCCTTACTGGTGGTGACTTTAAAAGCTAATGTCTGAGCTGAGGGCTGTGGTAGCACAGATGAAGGGTTTACATTTACCCAGAAAGATGCTGTGCAGTTCTCTCTGGGAAGTAATCGACCTTTCCTTTCACTAAAGAGCCATGCCCTGTGTTGGCAGCAGAATTTTGCACACCTACATGTAGCACATTGTGCTGTACCCCAAGTGCTCACCTCAAAGCTCTGTGTTACTGCTGCATCAGTGCCCAAAACACTCATGTGGAAGAGGCATGGTTCGGTTTTGCTGAACATTGGTCTTTTTAAGTTCAGTGCAAAATGAGCAAAAGGCTTAGGCTGTGGTTAACACAGGAATGTCATTGGTCAACCCACGTAATTGTTACAGAGAGTTCCCAGGAGTTCCGAATCAATTACTCTGCTGCTGTTCAGCCTTTTGGAGCATCTCAAGTTGAACCTGTGTAGCACTGAAGATTTCAAGTCTCTTTGGCATGTATATTACAGGAATAAGCTGAGTGAATGTTGAGCTTTGTAAACATAGCAAAGTTTAGGATGTGCCTTGCACACTTTCAGCCTACATAAAGACCACTTCTCGTTCTTTTTCTAGACATCCGGAGGACTGTGGACAGAATGCATATCACAGCTCAATGCAGATCAACAGGCAGCCATACAGGAGCTCCTGAAGTCTGCTTGAAGGGCCTTAATTATCATCTGCAAGAAAACTAACTCCAAATAAACGTTTACCCTATTGTTTAGGTTTCTTTTGTTTCTTTTCTGAGTAAAACCAGAACTGTAGTGCGTGTAGGCCATTCTTCTGCAACCTACAGGCAGTGGCAGCAAGAAGAAGCATTCTTTCAGAACGGTGTTTAAAACAGTTTCTATCCCACAACATGAAAGAAGTTTCCTGTAAACCCTACAATAGCACTGAAGAGTATTTTTCTAATGGTATCAGCCATCCCTACGATGGCGAAAGGGAAACAAGTTGAATTTTCTCATTAGACATAAGACCTTCAGCAGTAGATGTACGTTATAACAGATAAACATTTCTCTACATCTAGTGTTAATTGTATTACTTGGAGTGTGAGTCTTTGTAGGGTAGAAAGTGTCCTTCTGCCCAACAAGGTAGTAGATCAAAAGATGAAAAACTGAAGACAAACATCGAGCATGAAGACCTCATTGATCGCACTTTCGATTCCCAAAAACAACTTGTACAGTGACTCAATGAGGAAAGCTGTTCAGCTTCCAGCCCTTGAATGTGAAGTCTCTTTGGCATGTCTGACAGTATCTCATTCACTCCTCAATAAATGACATTGAAACACAAGGAGCTTGTGCAGAAGTTCAGTGATGTGTGGTTCTTTTAATTTACTCTTGTGAAAAAATGAAAATAACAAGCTATACAAGTCACGATTTTATATTTGAAACTTTGTATATTGTTGCCTATTACAGATTTTATGCTTTTTTGTTTCTTGACTTTTTAACAAATTTTTCACCTGAGTGTGTAGAATGGAAACTTAATGGCATTCCTTGTGTGACAGTAAATATACATATCTTGACTTCAAAATGTTTTCCATGTTCAGATGCAATTGCATTTCTTAACTTATAAAATGTAGTGTTGTTCCAGCTGCAAATGTGCAACATGATCTGGTAGGCAGCAAACCTGTTGTAGTAGCCTGTGTTTCATTGAAAACAATCATGCAGTTGACAGCCTGACCTGAAAGAATCAAAAAACCTTCTCAGGTCTTTCTGGTACTTCGAGAGCAATACATCATCTACCAGCAAACGTAGGCATGGAGTATCTGATTTCTAACAAAGGTGAGTGAGGTTTTTCCACTCTGTTATTTCAAAGCGGTTAATATATGCATTGATCTTTAAAAACTTGAGTTCTTACTGAAGTGTTATTCAAGTTGAACTCAATTGTCTCTTGAAACAGATCTTCTCACAAAGAGGGTGTAAATTTTATGCCTTTATAAGAAGAAAAGGTAGAACTTTATATGTAATAAATGGCTCTCACACTAAAGAATAAACTTAGTTTTGTCTTTGAAAGTGTTTCAGAAAAGAAAATAATGAATGAGGTGTCCCAAAACCAGCCCAAGACCATTATACCCAAAGGTTTGTGAAACAAACTGCCTTAACCATAGAACTTGACAATGTAGTTTGTTTAGAGGCAGCTGAAACAGTGCAAAAAAGTACTGTTCCAGTTTTCATTTTGTTCAGTATTGGTAATCTCTTATTGACAGAAATGCAAACATTCATGCATCTAGAAGATGAATGCTAAGGATTGGATACCAGTACTGTGAGAGAACTAGTAAGTCACGTCAGTTATCTCAAGCACTGGTCCTAAGAAAAACAATTTTGCTATACTCTATCCGTCATCTTCCTTTTTTGTGGGGTTTGTTTTTTTAGGTATTTGTTATTTCAATTTCCCCTCAGTCTATAACATGTAAATTTTTCCCTGCAGCAGACTTTTTGTACTTTTTCTTAGATCTTGAAGCTTAGGTTTTTTCCCTTTCTTTGGACTATATGGTGAGAATTGTAGCACATGCACATTTGGCATTTCCCGGAAACAATGTCAGCTTTGGCTCTCTGTAACATAAGCAGCATTTGAATTGCTCTCCTAATGGATCAGCTGTAATCCTCTTGCCTTCCTTTCAGTCAAAGCAACTGAGAACAAATAGAACCAGGAGATGGGGTTGCTCTGTGTGGCAGAGCCAGCATGGAGCAACTTTGTGCAGTTGCTTTTACCTTGTTAATTGTTTTATCAAAGCAAAGGGCACCAAGAGTCACTGTCAGCCGTACAGGTAGGTTGGTTCTGGGTCCCAACTGGAGATCTCTTCTTGCCTGTCCCCACTGAACTTGTCAGGGTTAATCCAAAAGCTTCTGTGGCATTTTCTCAATTTGCACAAGCTTTAAAAACTGGGCTCCCTTTCCACCTATTTAAAAGCTGTCCGGATCACTAATCTTGCCTTTTCCAGTTCCTTAATACAGAATTTTTAAGCAGTCAACCGTTCCTGTTCTTCATTGCACTTAAGTACTGTTGCCCAAAGAAAGTATAGTGGTAGAACAGTAACTTTATCTGCAGCTATCTAAAAATAAAGTGTCATCTTTATGAAGGAGCCAAAGTAATCTTAAATTGTGGTTCTGATATGGGAAAGGTAGTTTTGATTCAACCATTTTTCCTGGGCATAACTCCAGTCTTGCTTTAACAAACTGCTCAGCTGTTGTGTGGGTTGAGAGATGTACCTAGTGTAACGTGAAGAGCGCTGTAAACAATAGCAGTGTTTCGCTTTGCCTGAACAAAGAGGTACCAAATCCACCCTAGACATCCACACAAAAGTGCTCTAAGTTGCACTCTTAACAAAGCACAACTAGAGAACACCATGCGGGTGTTCCAGTACTGGAGTTCCATTAGCCTGTTAAATAAGCATATGATAGTAACTAGCATTCATGAGCACTGCTTTCAGAAGTAACTTAATCTCCCTGAAGTGTGGGTGAGTTCCCATCTAAACTCTCACCCTTTCTTATTGTTCTGAAGGTGAAGCTACTTGCTTTGTGTTTGCAGCTCTAGGTTGCTCATGACATAATAATGCAGATGAATGTCGAGTCTCCTTTACCTGGCTTTGTCTACAAGATCCCCCAGAAAATCCTGTGCAAAATCTATGTAAGAAAGTGACAGCCTTCTTGCTTTCAACATGGGCTTTGTGTACTGCTGAGGCATTCTGTCATTGCTTTTTCCCTGCAGAGACTTCAAAAGTGTTGCTGAGTGCAAGGGCTGGTATTCCCCAGCATAGAAGAGTTGTTGTTATGCCAAATGTTGTCTGTTCTCTACACATCTAGATCTGTCAGTCTCATGTATGGACTACATGCGTGAGAGTAAGATGTTGCACAGTTGGAATTTTTGATGAAATAAAGAATTAAGGAAGGTGAATTTCCTATTGACTCTGTGTATGCTTGTCTGTATTGGCTATGCAGCTGCCTTAGGCTCTTGAACTGGAGCTTTGTTTTTGCCTTAGTGATATCTGTAGGGGTGCACACATACACTGAGTCTTCAAAACACGATGAGAGTGCTATTAAAAGAAGAATACAGAAGTCAAGTACTTGCCACCACATGCTTTCTCAACTTTGAAGTATTTTGTTGGGCATCTTTGTGGGGGAGCTTTAGCCTTTGCTGTTCAATCATTTGGTTTGCTCTTCCTTTGCTAACTTAGACAATGCTACTTCCTTTTATGGGGATCGATGGTACCTTAAATTCTAAGAAATGCATTTGTTGTCTTCCAAGAAGCAATGAACAGGATCTAAGTGTCTGTCTAGTACAGGTCCTTGCCCTTGGTTATCATGAAGATGTTTGTGTTGCTTCAAGGAAGAACATCTGTCAGGACAGCTTAACCTCTGATGAGACTTGGAGGTATGGGCCCAATATTGAATAGAAGTCGTGGGATTTGTTCAGGAAAAGGCTTCTACAGCATCTTTTCTGATGCAAAAGAGAAGTGAGGAATGGAGGCCTGCTCAGAATATGAAAGCTGTGTTTCCTATCTTTGAATATTAAATGCTAACCTCAGCCAGTTAACAGTACAGTTAACTGTGACAGTACAGTTATTCCAGTAGAAATCTGGGTTTGTCTCCTGAGTTTTCGACCACGTTTGTGTATCAGAGTATTTGCTTTTCAAAGGTAATATCCTGTTCCTCACAGCCCATGAGGCCTAAATGTTTGGTCTTTGTCACAAGTTCACAGATTTTGCTCACTGAATTGGCTCTGATCTTTTTAATTACATGGCAGAGAAGCCACATCACCTCTCAGCTCTTCTGAGCCTATTTAGGAAATCAGCATGGGAATGGCAGCCTGGGATATCTCCTCCTGATGAGCAAACAAATGATGCTCAGTGCAATTTTTCACCACCTGCTGAGCGATTCCAAACCCGCCTTCCCAAACCCAGATCAGCCACCCTTCCAGGGAACCCCCCGTTTATACACTGGGCGTGGCATTCTGTGGTGTGGAATATCCCTTTGGTTAGTTTGGGTCACCTGTCCCAGCTGTGGTCCCTCCGAGTTTCTTTTGTGTACCTCTTCATTGGCAGAGCATGAGACAAAGAGGGGGAAAAAAAGTCCTTGACTTAGGGTAAACACAACTTGGCAAAACCAAAACATCAATGTGTTAACAACAACATTCTCATTCCAGTTCCAAAACACAGCACTATACCAGCTACTGAGAAGACATCTGTCCTACCCTAGCTGCAGCCAGAACATCCTGCAAGGCTGGAGTTAGTGTGAAATTCATTTCTTTGGTTAGGAGACAAGGAATTGCAGTTTCTGCTGTGGAGAGACCATTTCTACAGCCTCTGCAACAGATCATTTCCTATCGTTCTGGTTCAGACCAGTGATAAACTTGCTGTGCATTTTCAGGAAGGAAAGGTAGAACCTAGGAGGTACAAGTCAGTTCTGACTTTCATGATTTTGCTTTATCACTCCAAAGGCTGCCCATGACCTCAGTTTCGGTGCAGGGAATTTTTGTGGCTGCTAAACCATGAAATCAGAATGTCTTTTGAGTTTAGTATTGTTAGCACTCTAGGCTTAACTTGTGCTGATGTAACACTAGATGCAGACAGGTACATGTGGTGGAATTTCACTTACTTAAGGAGGTTTGTTGGTTTTTTCAGTCCAAAACATTGGGTTGGTTGGTAGGGGTTTTTGTGATTTTGAGGTGTTTGTTTGTTTGTTTGTGGTGTGGATTATTTTGTTGTTGTGTTTGGTTGGTTGGTTTTGGTTTGTTTTGTTTTTTTATGGGGTTTTTGGGTTTTTTTCTGGTGTGTTCTTGCTAGCAGAAGAGGTTCAATGCTCCCGTGAGGCATCAGATGAGGCATACTCTCTGATGGAATGGAATTTTCTTCCAGAAGAGTGGGAAGGGTACATGTTGGCAGAATTTCCTCAAGGGACCAGTACCCAGGAGTATATAGTGGAATATTCCCAACTTAATGGTGGCTGATGGGAATTGCAAGTTTAACTTCAGTCAATTTTGCTCTGCAGGTTGTTACTTGTCTTTCATTTTGCCAACCCCATTACCACTGCTTGCTACCTACCAGTGTCTTCTGATGATAGATAAGAAGCAAGAAAGAAAGGGGATATTTCTTCAACTTACTATTTCTGCACTAAATGTGTGGCTGCTTCTTTTTCCTATGAAGCAACAGAAAGTTTTATTTTAAATATATCTGAAGCACAATTTTTCATGTAATATGTGCTGTTAACAAAATGCTGTTCCTTAATAACTGCACAGGCCCATCTTCTGTTAGGTGGTGATAAGATTTGCTGTAAATGAATTAGAAGGTTTAATATTAAATTCATATACTGTCTTAAAAACCAATGCTAATCTTTCAACAAAACAAAAAAAAAGCTCTGAATAAAACTTATATTTTGGATATTGAAGCAGGGAAGCTAACTTTGCATATATGATTTGAACTAAATTGTGCAACATCACCATTTTTAAATACCTGAGAATGAAAGTCCAAGAGACATGTTTTACTGTGAAGTTTTGTCTGTTTAGAGAGTTGGTATCCCTGGAAAACAAACAAACCAAAAGAAACACCAAACCCCCCCAAACTGCCAATTTTTGTCAATAGTTAGTGCAAAGAGGCGTGTGGATGCAGTGGTTGTGTTTCAGCCGTTCTGTGCTGCAGCTGAAGCTGCTTCTGGCCAGTAGATGGAGATGAAAGAAAACAGAGAAAGTGAAGTGTTAAATCCGTACAGGTTTAGCCAGGTCTTCTCCCTATCCCTATTTCTCCCATCATTAAAGAGTGTGAAGAAAGTACGTGCCCATGGATAAATGCCTTCTTGTAAAATGAGACAGCCACAGCAACTTTCTCCTTGCAGCTACAAAGCCAAACTCTGTTTGGAACCTGCCACCTCTCATCCTCAGGGTAAGGAGGAAATGAGGTTCATTTGGGGTGCCTGTCAGTGTCTGGGAGCAAGTGAAAAGGAATGGCAGCTCGGTAGATGAGCTCCTGAGGCTCTATATTAACACCAACAAGTGTGGATTCCTGTCCTTAAAACGAGTAAAATCTTAAAGACATGGCTGGAAATGACAGTGTGGTGAGAAAACATATTTCAAGTGCAAAGCTAAAAAGGGTTAACTGGTAAATAAGTTAAACTTTAAGAGAGGATCTCCATCTGCCCTTGTTGCTATTAAAATACTGTCCCCATAGTATTTATTATCATTGGAGGGAAAAGAAACAAACAAACAAGAGACCTCCTCAATCTCCAAGCTGCTGGAATTGGACTCTTATCATTCTTATGCCTGATCACCAAACAACTCTGGGTGGCTGCAGGACAGACAGAAGCAGGTGAGTAGGTGAATCAGGAATAGTGAACAGTGAATAATTCACTGTTTCTCATAACACAAGACTGCCCAAATAAAGTATTAAATAGGATGTTTAAAACAAACAAATTTTCTTCATACACTGTAATTTCTAATGGATGTGTCTGGAAGTCAAAACCAGATTATTAAAACCAATTATTCAAGGGTGTGTGAATGGTTAATAAGGAAGGTGTTCCTGAGGAAACTGCTTGCTCAAGAAGTCCATAAATCACTGGCTGTCAGAAGCTGGGAGAGCAGGCTAGGAAAAGGATTATTCTACCTTTGTCCCATTTGTTGTTTCTTTCCCTAAAGCTCCATTATTCCATCTTCTGTTAGACACCCAGTTCTCTGATCAGGCTTCACACAGCCACACAGCCCTTTGTACACATCCTTCTCTACAGCACTCCTCACTTTCCCCTCACTGATTTTGTTTATACAGATCAAAACTCACTATCTTTGCATGGGGCTTTGGGAGATACGAATAATTGTTCACCCAGCTCATACAGGATCAACTAGAGCAGGAATCACTTTGTATAAAACACATCTCAGTGCTAACATTCATGGAGACACTTGCTCCAGGGCCTGAGAAGGAAACAAAAAGTGTTTTCCTACCTTGACACTCTTACATGGATTCTAAATAAAAGACAAAAGAGAAATCTATAATTAAGTACAAACATAATAAAATATCTACTCTTTATTCTCTGCACCATCTTGAAGGAGATAATGGGGTTTTTTTGTGTGTTCAAATATGGCAGATCTGAAATGCTAAATATTTGTAGCTTACACAAAGGATCAAAGTGCAGTGGAAAGTAAGGCATGTGGTGAGACTCTCTGGCTTTTCCTAGTAGAAGATTAAACCATTTTAATATTTGGGCAGTTTTATGAGAACTGCAGCTCCTTTGTTACTGATCTGCCTCTTTAGGATGAGAGATGACAGCAGGAAACAGGGATTAAGATTTCCTCTCCAGTGCCAGAGGGAGATATGGCACAGGACAGATGTGTGATACCCAATGTTGTTATCAACTGCAGAGAAAATGTGGAGGGAACAAATTAAACAGGCAGGGCTGAAGCAATTGGAAATATCAAAGAAAAGACTGCATTTCAGAATTTAAAAGCGTAAGATAATAGGCAGTTTTGGTTTTTTTTTTTATAAAGAACCAGTTAACTTTAGTATGGACTATTATTACAACTCCTGGTGCTTTAATAGAGTTCCTGGGAACTATTCTGGTTAAGCCTGTCCCATTTCAGCAGACTAAATTCAATCCAATTCTATATTAAGCTCACGTCCATTTTGAAATCTAGTATTTAAAAAAAATTATATTGGTTTTTTCTTTTGGTTCGTTTGCAAATACTAAATGGTCACTAGAGAAAATGATGATATTTTTAAAGGACAACTGTATCCTAAAGATTACTGATAAACCAAAAGCTTTCCGTATTTCGTTGTCAGAGTAGACCATGAATCTCACCTTTAAAATATTTATAGAGTGGAAAACTGCACAATAAACTGGAATACTATAGCACACCCAAATGCTGAGGGGAATGAGACATACATGGCGTGCAGACCAATAACTGAGAAAACAGAAAACCACACGAGTGCTAACACACATAAGGGAATTCTTTTCTCTTAAGTAGGGTGGGAAAATTATCTAATTGGAAATAGTGGTAATAAATTTTGACTGATTCTATTAGGTGGAAAAAAACATAAAATAGGAAAAACTCATACCCTCTGTGCCTTCGACCTTCATCTCAGAAAATGAAGATACTGTAAACAAAAACTTTTCTGTGTCTGTCTTCAGCATCAGAATCTAGGAAACAGGACAGCACTCATCACTCACACTTCAAAGTTACAGGCACAGACACAGAACAGGTTAAAGAGCACCTTTGACAGTGACAGACCAGCACTGGGAGGAGCATGACCAGCAGTTCTGTGCAACTTTGTCAGCAAGTTGATGGGAGCTGATGGGAGGAAAAGTGTATTCTCAATATACCTGACTTTTCAGGAAAAATTTCCTTCCTGATTTGAAAAATTTCCTTCTGTAGTAGAAAATAGACCATGTCATTGTAGATGATTTTTCTTATCACCAAAATGGAAATGATGCCTCATATTTTTTCATCTCACTTTCTTTTTCACTTTCTAGAGCAGTTGTTTACATTCACTGAAATTTTATTTCTGAGAAAGAAAAAAAGATAAGCAGGAAAAATGTTTTTCAAGTCTCTAATAATTTGATTTTATTAAACGCAGATTATGCAGATCTTGCTAAGCTTTCTGCAGTGAAATGTAATTTCTGTAAATTATTTAATGCTTTCCAGTTTCAGAACAGAAAGTTTCAGAGATTCCTTTTGAAGAAGGAGTTTTGCTAATTATGTTAAGCACAGATAGAAAATTGATGGTCTTGTTTCTCTTCGTTCTGTTATATTTTTCATATGGGATGCATAAAAATTACCACCCTGAGAAAACTGGGCTTCTGCTCTGACATTTAGGAATGGGCTGATTGAATGGGCTGATTTGAGAGGCTGCATTCTGAAATAGCAAAATTATACGCTGAATTGATGTTTGCTTTGACAGGTTTTCCAGTTGCTCCCCACAGCCAGATTTAGATGTTCTAAACATTAAAACAGGAGAATATGACAATGGAGAAGACAATAACTAAGCCACCTGTTGTAACTACCCATTGTAAAAATAAAATGTCTGTCAGCCAGCATGAAATCAGAAAGGACCCATGGGAGATCCTGAAAGCAACAGAGCACCAGATAAGGCTCCCCCACCACTACTTTGAAGTGGGGATTATCCCAGAAGGATCTATTCAAACACACTGATATGTTCCAGATGTATTCCCTTGCAGAAGGTCACAGCAAAAATATTGGCGGGGAGCATTGAGGAGAGCAAGAGATTTATTGTTTTCATGGGAATCTTTAAGTCTGATAATGCTGAAAGCCATGTTTAATGTTCTATATTATTCTCATTTTCATATTTGCAAGGGGACTCATTTCAGCTGTGTTTACCCATGGTATAAATTCTAAGGGGCTGCAAAAATGAGGGGTTTTTTTGGTATAAAACCATACTTACTTTTATCAGGCCAGGTACTTAGAAGGTTCTTCTTCATCATACAGTTAAATGGTTTCAAAATAGTTTAATAAATTTAGTTGCACTTTCCTCCTGGAAAAGTATCACCTATTTTGTTTCTCTTTTGTTTGTTTCATTGTTTCATTAAACAGATAAACAGTTTGCTCTGTCCAAAATTACGGAAACAATGGAGGAGAATGAACTATGGTGCTGGAAGTTCTACCCTAGACTCTGAATTCTGAAGACACATTTCTATTTAAAATACCACATTTAGTTTTCTTCTCCAAAGTAGTACTGAAAGATTAATATGGCTGGTTTGTATGAAATCTTTTCAGCTCTGCTAATATTTTTCTCTTTCCCTTATCACTTCTGTCTCCTCACCATGACAGAGTTTCTGGTGGAAATACTGGTATAGAATATGCATTTTGTCCTGATATTCAGTGTTCTTCTTCCCTTCCTTGGGAGAAAAGGTGAAAGTGGATTGTAGGAGAGGAAGCCCAGATATGAACAGCAAAATGATTTTTTTTTTTAATTTAAGAAACATTAAAAAACATATCTGTATTTTTCCTTGGCTTTTTTTTTCTTGAATGTTAGGATATTTGTTATTCTATAAATCATGATTTTATCAATAATTATAATAACTTTCTTTTCATTTACACTGCAGTAGTTGACAGTTTTGTCCATGAATGAACACTTTGGAAACGTCAGCGTCATTTAAAAACAACCTTTTTTTTTTCTAACTGGGATTTGCAGATGGGAAAAAGCAAGCACCAAAAAAGTATACATCGATGCAATCTGTGTGGTTTTGAGGAGTATAAATTGGTCACGAATTTCAAATGAACTTTCTAGCTCTGAAGCTTCAGGGATGATTCCTCTATGAACTGTTGCACTGTTGAGGACCTGAGCACAGATATGCAGCTAAAGTAACACTCATTAATCTGAACCAGGCAAACTGGACAACACAAGGTAAATATGACCACGTGTCACAGAGGTGATGTTTGGTGTGCTGAGGCTGGGGAGAGGAGCCTGTTCCAACTGCTTGACAGGCAAAATTCTCTTTATATAAATTCTTAAGGACTTGGGAAACTTGCAAACACCATTAAAAGATTCTCTCCTAATTCATTATATTATACCCTTTGAGCAGGCAGTAAACAAAATCTGTTAATTAGCTGGCTGTAAGTGTTTGAACGGTTTCTTTTCAATGTTTGAGTATTTCTTTCACATGGAAATCCTGAAATTTGAGCCTAGAAATTCACTCCTTTGCCAACTGGCTAAATACTTAGGGTTTTTTCTCAAAAGTTAAGACATGATCTACCGGTAGTATTACACACTATTATGAAAAATGTAAAAGACCATTGCCTCTAGCTGTAAGCTGAACATTGCCTTCCAATGTGGAAACAAGAAAGACACATTGCTTCAACATTAGTAATCTTAACAGGATAGCCAGGGGTAATCTTAACTGACGAGTCTAATAATATCTTCAGAAGAGGTGGACAAAAATATATTGCAAACAAAAGCCTTTGAAATGCAGAGGGAATCCCAAATACTACAAAATGTGTAATAAAAATAATGGTGGGAGATGGATAGTTCTGTCACGGTCTTGCACTGAAACAAGCAAAAACTGATGAGTTACACAAGTTCACATAAAGGTATATGAGAGCCGAAATGTGACCAATCAAATGCCATAGGTTTGCAAGACTGAGCCCCAAAAGAACACACTGATAAATATACCACAGAAGTATTTGCTGAAAGGGTCTTTGAAACAAAATTTCAAGCTCCAGGGAAAATATCTGTGGAATGTTTTTTGAAAAAGAATTACTAGACTTCTGAAATACACAGATTTCAGTTTGGGCAGCATCTTAGCTTCTCACCTTAATGAAACATAGCAAAACATGAACTCAACACATACTGTAAAGTAGTTCACAAAAGAAGTGCAGATTTTAGGGCCAGAAGGACTACTGAAGAACCCAGTATGACCTTAGTGTAAGCCAGACCAAAGAACTTAATCCAAATACTTGGTGTTTGAGTCCAGTAATTTAGCTAGACAAAGCACACAGACAGGCAAACAAGTTCCCACATGGGAGGTGAAAATGGAAATTGCAGGTACTCTGCCTTAATTGCCTGCATACACACATACCTTCTACAGCCTCACAACATATAGGAGAAAGTGTCGATGGAAAAATTACTGCAAATCATCCCAGGATGTCAGAGCTGTGAAAAAGTGAAGGCTTTCCAGAGATCGGTATTTGTACTCTGATGTAGCCATTGCTATTTCTTCCCTAATGAGAAAAGGCAGAAGGTGAAGAGATGCAGTCTCTCAAGATGCCAGAACCCTTTTAACATACTTCTTCCCTTCCCTTTCCTTGGCTTCTCCTTTATCTGGGATAGCAGAAATTAATAATCTGAAGTCCAGTTCCAGCTCTTCTCTTCCTTGTTATTGAATGTAGACAAAGCTTGTCTGTTTTCTTTCAGAAACATGAACTAATTAGAAGCATTTTTCTAATTTCAGTGACTTTTCAAAAACAAAAGCTTTTTCTCTCAAATTCTTCTGTTTATTTGATGTACCAACAAATTCCACATCTTATTTAACAGGGAAGAAATGTAACCCAGTGTGATACAGGAAACTAACAGCAGCAGTGAGAGCTTTTCTCAGCTATCACATCAGAAGAGTGCAAGATGCTGCCATTTGCAATTTACAAGACAGAAATACGTTTTAGAGGAAAATTGCTGTCTTTTCAGATGTCGGTCCCTAGCCGTCATTGACAGCCTTCAGAAGACCCAAGAATCAAAGGGTTAACTAAATAAACGCAGGCAAACTGGCCCATGGCTCCTACAGCAATGCCCAACACCTTACTAACTTTAGGGTACACCACTCAAGACACTATTTCACTGTCTCTTTTTGGAGCTTGGTAGGAAATGGTCAATAGCTGCAAGGCAACCTGTTACTTTTGTTCAGTGCCAAGAAATGTCACTCAAACTTGGAAGGCATCGACGATGACATCATACTTTCGAATTAGATTACAACAACTCTTTTGTTAGGTGTGAATGAGGCATTAGTGATCTGGAAGTGTAGATAAAAAGCACCAGGAAATTCTAAATGTTAAATGTTAAGTGCTAAGTCTTACCCACTCTTGAATAAGGGTTAAAGCTGCTGACAAAGTATTTGGGAAAAGGCAATCTTTTTTTTATGTTAGTGTTTTTAATCACAGTTCCTATGGTCAGGCAATTGGACTAGCTGGTCGTCATAGGTCCCTTCCAACCAAAATACTCTCTCCTCTTACTCTATTCTATTTGCATTCTACATTGTCAGAATGAGATGTCTTTCTTCTGGATCTTCTACAGACCGTGCATTTTGCATGCAGGAAGTTTTGTGGGAAATAACAATAATTTATTTATCAGGTATTGACAGGTAAAGGCAGTTTCCAGCTTTTAACTCATTAATGTATGCATTTTTGATTAAGGTTCAGGGTTGACTAGAGAAATTAAGACCTCTTTATCACAGGAAGTTCAATGGTACATGTACAGAGGTATTTGTAGTGAGATTTGTGCATAGAGAGACATTGCTGTTGACAGCAGAGGAATTTGTCTTTTGGAGATTAAGCAAGGCCAAGGCTTGAACAAAAAAAAAATAGAGTTTGCATATAATGTTTTTTCCTCCTGTGATTAAAAACTAGATATAGCAGCATGGTTCCTCAAATGGCCTTTAAATGCTAGTTGCTCAGAGGGATTACTTTACAAATACATACCTAGTATGCTGCTCACTCCTGGGTCACTGAGAGAACTTCAAAGACCTGAAGGGTCTTCCCTGCATCACTCATTCGTGTGCACCACCCAGTCTTCTTCCTGGAAAAACATCTGGTGAAAGATGGGAGAAGGCTCAAAGAGATGCATGCTGTAACCCTTCAGTATGCAAATACAGGGGGTGATTTAAGAGTTGCTGTAGGCAGATAACTCTGCTTGCCCCAGTCTTTTTGCTGTAACTCCAAATCTTCTCCGAGAGAAGGCAGTCTCTGGAGGAGACACACACCCAGCCCTGCCCTCTGCCTGCTCAGCTCCTTTCTGCTGAGTACTGAAGACTACTGTGAGAGACAGAAGCCCGGATTGCTACTACTGGTTAAACTTTACTGATCCGTGTTTGTCTAATGAGGACAAAAATAGAGTTTATGACAAACTAGTAACCATAAATGTGAATACAGTTCACACACACCCAGTCATTTGGTTTCTCTGGCACCTCAGACAAGCACTTGGGACTGAGTGTGGAGGGGCATCTCCCTGCACAAGAAGCAGCACTCTTGATGCCTTAAGTTTTAGCTTTCATATTTTCCAGATTCTGTACTGCATTGTTATAGAACTCTGAACTTCATATAAAGTGTTAGCAAGTTCTCTTCACAGGGTAGCTAGACAAAACAATCCTTTTCCAGCTGGAGAACCAAGGATGCCGTTGCAACTTCACGCCCGGGAAGTATAAACAACAGCAAATTGAGGAGAGCAAACTGGGAGGATGGGACTTCATAACTTGAAGCTGTAATTGGACAATTAATCCCAATATGTAAATGGACCAAAACTTATAAAAGTCTGACAATGTGTGATCCATCGTCCATCTTGGGAAGAGCCATGGCTGCTCTTGTACTGCCCCAAGGTGTATCCTTTGAAGGCCTTTTTAATAAATACCTACTTTATTCCTTTAACTCTGTCTAGCCTCTGTTCCAGGCAGCCTCTCTAGGCATCACTCTGTTCTCTACTGGCTCCTGCAGCAGAAGAGCTGGGGTACCCTTAATGCACAGCCCCTGGGGCAGTGTCCTGGTTCCTCCTGCAGGACCCGCCTGCTTTCACAGCCTCACAACTGTCGGCCAGCAATTCCCCCTCCGAGGAAGCGCGGCAGGGCTCAGCCCTCCTGCGGGGTGTGCCGCTGGGTGCCTACGCCCCATGGTCCCCAAAATCCCCAGGAAGGGACCGGGACCCGCCGGGCCTCCCGTGCCCCGGGGCTGCGGCCGCGTTTAACCCTTCCCTTACACCGCGGCCACCTGGGCGCTGCCCGTCCCTTCCGGTGCCCGGGAGGAGGAGGTAGAGGAGAACGGGGATACCCGGAGCCCCCCCGGCACCGCAACGGCGCAGGGCGGTGGTCGCCGCGCCTCCGCCCCTCTCCGGCTCGGGCTGCCCGGGTACCACGGCCGGGGCGCGCAGCCCGCTCCCTGCGCCGCCGGCAGCGCTGAGCCGAGCGGCCGCCGCCGCCCGCGAACGCTGGAGGGGGCTCTTGGCCACCTCCTCCCGCCGGCGGCTCCCCCTCCGGGAGGGGGCAGGGTTAGGGGAGGGAGGTGCAGCCGCGGCACAGCGGCGGCGAGCGGCGTCCAGTTCCCGCTCCCCCGGTCCGCGGGCGGCAGCAGGACCGGCCCCTCCGCCGCCGCCTGCCTCCCTTCTCCTCCGCGCCGGCCCGGTGGGCTCCCCCCGCTACCAAGCTGGACATGGCGACCCTGCTCTTGCGAGCCCCTCGCTGTCCTCCTCTCCCTGCCGCCGCCGCTCCTGCCGCCGCCTTCTCCTCCTCCTCCCCGCGGAGCTTTTAATGGCTCGGACCTCCGGCGGCCAAGCGCGACTGCCCCTGCACCAGCCGCAGCGAGGAGAGCCGGCGGGAGCCCGCGCCGCCCCAGCCCCGCGCACGGTAAGGGCGGCACGGCAAACAATNCACTCGGCCCCGCGTAATCCCATTACCGCGGGTAATCCGCGGGCAAGCTCCGCGCAGAGCGGCGCCCGGACCGCCCGCCCTTCCCCGCGTCCCCGGGCTACCGCGGCCGGGCGCAGTCCGGGCGGCGGCGAGGGCGGCAGCGCAGCTCCGTGCCTTTTGTTTCGCCCCCGGCTGGGACCCGGCCCCCGGTCCCGGCGGCGGGGCGAGAGCCCTGGAGGGACGTGCGGTGCCGGGCGGAGTTGTAGGGGCGGCCCGGGTAAGGGTTTAGCCCAGCCGGCAGTCGGCGGGGAGGTGCCACTCCGGGGGGCGTGCGAGGGCAGCGCCTCCCTCCCGCCTCGGTCCGGGGCGGCCCGGAGGGGACGGGATGGGATGGGACAGGCTCCAGCTCGCCCCTGGTCAGGGCCACCACCCCGGGTTTCCTGAGTGGCTGTAGCGGCTGCAGCCGCCCGGTTCTCTCTCCCTCCCACCCAGGGGTGCGCAGAGGTGCCTCCAGCGTGGTGCCCTCGGCACCTCTGCCATCACCTGCTCGTGTCCGAGCTGGCGAGTTCGGCAGTTTCGAACCGAACGTTGCCTTCTTTTCATTACGATCAGCCTCAGACAGCCGGGAACCGCTGGGGAAAGTTTAGCGTAAACTGCAGTTTATTTCCAGAGCGGGAGCTCATGTGCGGTAGGCCTACTTAGCTTTTGTGATACGGCTGCGTTCTCTTTTTAAAGCACGCGGAAACTCCGTGGACTTGATTT
Source organism: Nicator chloris (assembly GCA_013400495.1). Lineage (NCBI taxonomy): Eukaryota > Metazoa > Chordata > Aves > Passeriformes > Pycnonotidae > Nicator > Nicator chloris. Next base: position 137,801 of record WAAE01012325.1, on the reverse strand, counting down.
AAAGTTGCCGGATTTGCTTGATTGCCGGCATGAAATTACTGGGTAGCGTATCGTTTTCGGTCACAGCCTTCTTACTTGGGTTACCTTCAAAGAGATCTGTCTCTCGAGAATGGAAAGGTAATTGGCCTAAAAGAATAGCATCGATCAGCTGTTCTGTTATTCGTATCTCTCAGATACCTTGACTCCTGCTCCACATCGCTTCCAATTCACAGCAAGCAGCTGACTTTGGAATCAAGCCAAGAAAAATAAAATTCTGAAGGCGGTCAGTTAAGAAAAGACCCCAAATTTCTCTTTTAATTAAGATACCTCTTTCCTCTACTTTTGGATGTTTATGCGAGAATTGCGGTATCTAGCCGATTGGTGGATGTGAGCCTTTTAGAAATGCTCCTGCTTCCCAGGGAAGTCCGAAATCCTCTTAGCTGTGCCTCACGTGTCCGACCTGCCGGGGTCTCGAGGCTCGGGGCTGGCTGGGGGGACAGGACAGGACAGGACGGGAGCTGTGTATGCAGTGCTGGCCGCCTTGTTCGTACTTACCATGCCGTGCACATGAAGCGAGGACCGGCTGTCAGTGAGGCCAAATGAGAGCTGCTCTTCCCCTTTTGCCCTGGCCTTCTCCAGTGTCAGAAGTGTCCGGTGCTCAGCAAAGGGTAACAACTCTTGTGGCTCAGGAATCCCGCCAAATGTTTGTGCTTTCCGGTTCAGAACTTCATTCTCTTAGATGTGGTTGTGCTCCAGGATTTGGCAGACTCTCTTTCCTTTCCTTTGCAAATAACAAATATGAGGGGTTATATGTAACACATTGAATTACGATGGCTATTTTTGAAAGCTTAGACGTGGCTGTATCAGTCCAAACATGGTGCAAATTCTTTTATCCCCCTGGAATTAAGTTCAAACGTAGGACTGTGTGTACCCCTGTGGAAGGGGTAATTGGCAGTAGGGCCAGTTTGTCATCATGGGAAGTGGGTAGAAAGCTGTATTTCTCAGCTTGTTTCTTGCACTATCTTGTACAGTCAATTAAATCATTGTTTTTCTGCACTCTGTTTTTTGAACAAACCAAACACGCTAGGTAAGTGGGCAAAATATTTAACAAATAGTGACACAGAACTTCAAAATATCAGAAGTTGGTATGAGATTGAATGTGCAATATCCAAGCTTCATTTAATGGCTGGAGTTCAAATTGGATTTTTTTTTTCCCCAGTTTGACACCGTTCATTAGTCATTTTGTAATCAATATCTTTAAACATGCTACTTGTAACCAAACTTTTTGAAATAAAATTGTGGAAGATAAATGACCTAAGGGGAAACACCACTTAAATGTGATGCTTTGAAACAGGAAAAAGAAAAACTTGCCCTATGAGATGTATTTCTGCATTAAAATTCACATAGAGAATTCTGAATTTATATAGTTATTCAGTAAACTTCCCATGCTGATTTTTAGATTAATTTAACTTAGTAAAAAATCCAAACTTCCACTTTAAAAATTCATGTATGATGATAATTAGCAGCTCTTCTAAAAAGAAAATATATAAAAATTTTTGACATTGATGAATATGAGGCTGCCAGTTCTAGCAGATTTTTAGATTATGTATGCTTCATGATAGACCTATGCAAAAGAAATGCTTCTCTGGTTTGAAATATCCTTACATTAAGTCTTTACTTGCTCTTGGGCGTGCTTTTCTTAAAGGGACTGACTGCTGTGGAGACTCCCAAACTGGAATGTGTTAGGGCATGAAGCTAGGGAAGGTGGTCCACAGGACCATGTTGTTTTCAGAGGGTTTGCAGGGATGAGTTGGTTGTTGGGCAGGGGAATCCCAGGGCTGATAGTGGGCTGAAGAATCAAGTGCTCATCACCAGCTGAGCGCATCCCCTCAGGTTTTACAAGGCGGAAAACTGCAGAGAACAATATCGGCTGTTCCCCGCTTGTTAGTGGTTGTCCATCCCCCTTTCCCGAGACTGGAATTTGAAGTGCAGGTCAGTGCTCTGACCTTGGCGTCCCCTCTGCTCCATTTGGGGAAAAGCAGAGCTGCATCGTGCTGACTGCAGTGGGGATCTGGATCCAGAACTTCCAGAGGATTGACTCAACTCATCTTTTTAAGCTTACGTTCATGTTTTATTTTCTGTAACTGTAGGATTGGGTTACAAACCCTGATTATATACATAAATGAAGCTCTTAGTGGATGTTTGCAGCAGTTAAACCTCTGTGTTATTAATCTTGGTTAAATTCTAGTGCTGAATCAATGTAGTAGCATTGTACTTTTCGTGGTGCGCTGTTAGCGTTAGGGACTAAACTTGCTGTGTTTGATTTCTGGTTTGATTTTATTCCCCCAGCTGTTTTTTCATGGTTCTTGTCTGTGCCAGTGCCCTTATTTTATACTGTCTTTTTTAGAAAAGCATGCTAGAAATGCTGTTTATTGAATTTGGGTTCACCAACTAGTACTGCTTTTTCTGTTTCTTCTTTTAGAAATTGGCATGTTTATCTTCAAAGGCCCTTTCCAGGCTCAATTTCATGACTTTGAAAGGTCGCAGTTTGTGTATTTTCTTTCTTTATATTTTTCCTTTTTTTGTATACTTTTTTGACTGGCTGAGTAGATGGTGAAGTTTCTAGTTTACAGATGGACTGCTGAACTCAGGAGAGTAAAGGAACAGCTTGTTTTTCTGGTTGCAAAGGCACAGAAGAGTAATTACAGAGGTATAAAAGGTCATCAGGCTCAAGTCAGCTTTGAATTTGTGCAAGATGTCAGTAAATTTGGCCTGCAGAAATGTAGGCAAATGAGACAGGTCAGTCCTTCTGGGTTGTGGGTGCTATCTTGTTTGTCATCAATTGCAGCATGATGAGCTTTCTGACCTTGTCTGTAATGAAGTAGACTTGATTAAATATTGTGAGAAAGAAAAATATGATATGCCTTTTGGGGGATTTGAGAAGCAGGGATGATCAACTACATTTCTTTTTACTTTATTCTGGAAATATAAATGGAGGAAATTGTTCCTCATGCTTGGTTGTCAAAAAGGACTTTAAAAAGAATGGTGTCTTTGTTAGCTGATACTCAAATAAAATGAAGCTTTGTTGGTGAAGTTCAGGAAGGTGCTAAAGTTCTGTTTTCTGTTCATCTTGTGTGGGAACTGATTTTTGTAGTGTGCCCTTCAGTGTTATGCAGTGAAATCTGTACAGCAAAATCTCATTTTGTGTTTCACTGTAATATGGAGCAAAAACTTTCTCAAGCCATGAAATCTTGATACTGAGGCTTCCAGGAGAAGATTTTTGTACAGTACAAGTTGGTTACTAGGCATGAGGAAAACTGGGGGGTTGGGTGGTATTTTGATATAAGGCAGGGATGTTGTTTGCAGACAATGTTTTCTTTCCCTGGTTATAAATTGGGTGTAGTGGTAAAAGCCCCCTGGAAGGTGGGAGGCTGTGTCTCCGAGACTCTGCTTCTCTTACTGGTGATGCCTTCTCTGTGCTCTGCTCTGGTGCTTGCCATCAAAATCAGGTTTTTGGCTACCTTGGCATCAGTGCTGGAGGTTGCTGACCCATGGCACAAGATTTATCAAATGAGTAGCAATGTTAACAATGACTTCAGTCCTCATTTCCTTCCAAATATGCTGTCCTGGGGTGGGGAGATATTAATGGTTTGGACTTTGCAGGGTGACTGAATTTGCCATAATGGAAGTATGTTAAGAAGCTATTACACTCTCATTTGACATGTGATCCTGCTGTCTTGTAAGGCTCTCTAAATTGCTGTTTCAAGTTCTCTCCCTCATTAGGGGTAACAGAAGTGAAAAGGCTAAGTTGTGCAACCAAAGGGGACCTTCCCCTCCTCCTCTAGGTATAGGTCTCCCCAGAGCATCTATTCCCAGAACACTGGGTCTTTAGGTGTATAATACACAAAATATTACAGAAAGTCCGCAGCAGGAGATGTGTCACATGGCCAGTTTTATCTGAGGAAAAGCTATGGCGTTCTGAACAGAGATACCAGTATCAGGCCACCCTTGTTTGACACAGCTATGCTTGAGTTCAGGCACTGTGCTCTGTATACAGCGGGAATGTGGCATCGCTGCCTTAGGGACAAGCTACTCGGGCACCTGGGTTGTCTTGCACAAAACATTGCTGGAGAAGAACACACGTTTTGTAGGTCAGAAGATGATATACTGGTAAACTGGAAAGCCTAGCAGTAACAGGAGGGAGTTGGTAATTGTTGGATGCTTGATTTTCTGATCTGGGGCTGCTGCTTCTGCTGGCCACCTCTGGCCTTTCTGTGCCTTTCACGCCTGATGATTGCAGGCCCAGTAGTTTGATCGCTGGTCACTAGTAATACTGATGGCTGTGTTTCCTTAATCAAGGGCCTGTATTTTCAGTCACCTGCACCACAGGCATGGGCCAAGAGGACATTTGTCGGTGTATTCCAACTGCACAAAGGGTCTGCCTGCTCAGTAACCTGAGTGCGTTTAACTGGCTCCTTCTGCGCCACATCTGGCATTTTTCTGTTGGTTACACTCTTTGAAATAATTTATTTCTGTGCCTGGATTAAGAACCTGAGCTGCAGATGTTAGGTGTTCACTCCTTCAGTCTCTGAGTGTTATTTTTGGATGTGTCCCAGCCCCTGTCTCTCCACTGAACAATACTAAAGGTGTTCCATGGGGACCTTTGCTAGCCTAGCAATGGAGCACCAGCAGGCTGCTCATTAGTCTTTTATGTCTCTCCTTATCAGTTTTACTGAGAAACTCCCTATTGCTTTGGTTGCACATGTTAGAATAATTAGGCTACCTGTTCAGCAGGTTTGTGTGGCATTGATTTTGGCCTGAAAGTTCAGGGGAGCGTAAGGATACCATTAAATTATATGAAATAGCAAGTATGTCTTCCATAGTTGCCTTTTTTTCATTGTGAGTTGGGTTTAAAACGTATTACTGCACAAAGAGAGGCAGAAATCCCAAGCAGACTTTAATGCTACGTAAAAAGGAGGTGTTCTCTGTTCCACTAATAAATAAATAAATCTTAAATTTATAAGAGGAAAAGAGGATGTGATGATTTCGCTGTTCAGTTGGAAGAGGGATTCACATAATTCAGAGCCTCTGGGACAACAGCAGGTATCAGACACACTTGGAGCATTTCCCTGGCCACCCTGGTCTTCCTATGATTACGGGAAGGGAGGATGGGATGTTGTTTGGGGATTAAACTTTTTTTTTCCTGTCCATCTCTCTCATATTTCCAATTATTCTGGACTTTGCCGCTGCTTGTGGCTTACCATCAAAGTGAACTTAATTTGATTTGGTTTTATTTTGTTAATTCTCTGCAGTCGTAGGATTGCAATAACAGTGATTACAGCTGAGAAGTCTCTGGCCAGCTACTGCTCTGTATAATAGCAGTGTCTTTTTCAGATTAAGGAAAAAAGAGGATTTGTTTAGTTTGTCGTGCCTGAGGTTATTTTCTCAAACATTCAGGCTAAAAAGGAAGGTAAAGCTTGTGTAAAAATAACAATCTACAGAACTTGTGTTGGTTTTGATTTTTTTTTTCCTCAGAAGTTTCCTATTTTCCAGGAAATGGTTAGTGTTCAGGCTCTTAAATATATGGAAAATATTAAAGGGAGAAATGGAATGGGGGTATTCAGTTGCTGTACCTTTTAGAGAATGAAGAGTATATATAATTTTATGAACCAAATAGTCTCAGTGTATTTTAGAAGTTAAACTTACTTTGTGTGAATCTGTGAGATTAGCTTCCTTGGCTAATATTCAGTCTTTTTCAATTTGAAGACCTCAGTTCCTATCATGGTGGGAATTCCTCCTGAAAATCTCTTTTTTACACTGTGTTTGTAAGACTTAAAGCCATTGTGTTTGCCTTTACCACATTAAACATTCAATAGTGCTTTTTAAACAGAGGCATCAGTTGGTGCATGTGGGAAGATCAACTGTATGGTTATGCCATTGTAACCTGTGTTGTTCATTAGCCATTTTGGCTGAATTGATTGGTGTAATGTGGAAAATAACATTGTTTAATGTTTTGGTGCAGAGTGCCATTTTTCCCTCCTGTGTCCTTTGAAATGTTGATCATAATTTTCAGTCTTATGAAAGAGAAAATACTAGAAACCATTAAAAGAAACATAAAATGAGCAAAAAAGGAAAGTGTATCTACAATGTGTGGTCAATAAATATTGAACTTCAAGCTAGCAGAAAATACCCTCCAAATGTCTCAATAGCAAATAAATAAAAGAAAGACAAAGCAGATGGTGTGATAGTATTGCAGTGGAGAGAAGGGCAAGTGACTCTACCATTTGAATGTAAAAAGGGTTTTAAAAGGCATTCTAATTAAGTGCCACTCGCAGCTCTGCTCTTAATTGTAATAGTTGAATACTGAGATAAGTCACCAACGGCACAATTCCAGGGCTACATTTGCCTAAAACACGGGAGTCGGAAGTGAACCTCTAAGAGAAGCATTTCTAAACAGACCTGTGAGAGAGGAGAAGCTGTTGGTGGTACCTTTATGGGGCAGGCTTTTCCATCTCGGTTTTTTCTTTTCATATTGTTTACAATTCAGGCTTGAGCGGTAGCGCTGCGCCTCGGTCTCCGAGTGTTTTCCGGACCTCAGTGGCAACTTCAGCCATGCCAGGCAAACAAGGAAGCTGAATTAGAACCTGAGCGGTGGGCAGAGGAGGGAAATCACTGCAGCTGTTGCTGGAGGTCACCCGTGTTGGCTCTCAGCTGTCCCTGCGGCACCGGTGTGGCTGGGTGGGCACACACGTGTGGCTGGGTGGCCACACAGGTGGGGCGGGGTGGCCACACAGGTGGGGCGGGGTGGCCACACAGGTGGGGCGGGGTGGCCACACAGGTGGGGCGGGGTGGCCACACAGGTGGGGCGGGGTGGCCACACAGGTGGGGCGGGGTGGCCACACAGGTGGGGCGGGGTGGCCACACACGTGTGGCTGGGTGGGCACACAGGTGCTGCCCGCAGCTAATGCCGCCTCCTGCCACCTCGTTCGCAGGCAGCACATAGCAGAGTGGCAGGAGAGGGCTCTGGCAGGACAGGGAGTGTGTGGCGGGGCCAGGAGGAATGTCACTTGTGTGGAAACCGATGGTTATTGCCTCTGTCGGGCACCACGCGTGAGCACTTTGACACGGTGGCTCTCGGCTGGAGGCAATAAATGTGGCACTGACGAAGGCTGTTCAGAAAGTGAGATTTTATCAAAAACCTTGCCCATCTTGACAGCAAGTGCAATTTCCCACAGTTATCTGGGAATGCTTCCTGGAGCCGTGAAGAAGTGTGACTTTATCTAATGAAGTACTGAAGTGATGATGCAAGAGCGGGATATCTGCATGATTTTTAACTCCAGCTGTCCAGCTGTTAAAATGCAAATCAAGGGCTATTTCACATTCTGAACCAAAAAAATACCGACTGAGCAATGGCCTGGACTCCAGCATTTGTCCCTTAATTTTATGTGCAGTGTCTGCACACTGAAGCACCAGAGGCGTCCCTGGAGCAGTTTCTAGTTGTAATAATGCTTCAAGGATCATTCGAAGCAATGGACAAGCAAATAACACTGGATGGTAGCTCTCTGCTTGAGAAAACCCAACTCAGGGAAGCCATTCCTGTCGTCCTGAATGAAGAGAAGGTACATGATGGAGGCAAGCTAGGGACTAATAGCAGCATGATGCAAGGGTATGACTGAAAAACTGTATCACTGTTGTGATGGAGTAGGGTGTGTGTATGTTTTTCTACATCTGATGAGAAGAAGGAGCTCAGAAGAATCTTCTTTTTCCAGAACCAGGATATTTCATTTTCTCTGCTTAAAAAAAACCCTAACAAACCCAACAGTCTATACAGTCAAGAAAATCCAGACATGTATCTGAAAGCATTAAAACTGAAGGCATATTGTTCTTAATTGTGTATTTGCTGGTGTTGCTTTGGCTCTCTTAAATCTGTTAGTGGAATTTCTTCGGGCAGTATGTAAAACTATTAAATTTTCTTTCCAAGTTCTGTTCCTCAAAAGTGAGAACAATGTTTGAATATACATGCATTGTTTTTATTTGAAATACTTAAAGCAGAAAATAGGTGATATAATGAGAACAGCTAACACGCAGAGAATGAATAACTTATTAAAAGCTGGAGCAGGTGGCTGTAGAGGTGGTGAGCTGTTTGAGTGTGTACCACAATAGATGGATATAAGTAACAGAACTACATTTTCCCCTTCCTGTGTCATGTAAAGAAAATAACAGCTAGGTATGCCTCTTCATCTCTGTATTTGAATTTTCTACAAGATTAGTGTGATATGAGGATATTTATAGCTGTGGGGTGAAATAATGTCCGTCTTTCAAGAAAGCTCAAAAAATTTTAATTCTGGTGTAAACATAATTCAATAGAAAAAGTCCTGAGGAAAGGTCTGTATTGTGCTTTTCTGCCTGCTTATGTGAAAACAAAATGCCCCCTCTAACCTGAACAAAGTTCTTTCCACTTAAAAGCACACCAGGACTGGAACTGATGCTTGGATGTATGCCATGAAGGGAAAATGGTAGCTATACATCTAAAAAATGTCTACAGAAAAATGTAAAATGTGTCTAGAAGTTTTAAAGCCTTGTATCTGTTTTGGGCTGATCTCAGAGAAGAAAGAATTTCAGAAAAAAAAAGAGGTGATCTGAGAGTGGTTCCAGCTTGGCAAGGAAAATGTGATTTGGAGACATGGAAGAGAAAATTAATCAGAACAATAGCTCTAGCTCTTACAAGGAGATTGAGTCTATTAATGAAATTACTATCTGAATACTAATTATTAAACAAACCTAATGATATATAATTAGGTTGGTTTAATAATTAGTTTTTTATATATATATACAGAGAATATCTCTATATATTATCTATATCTATATATCTCAGGACCTAAGAGGATGTTTTAAAATCAGCAGGTTACTCCAGGATTGTTCTGCAGAGGATTTCCAGGAGTGGAATAAGAATATCTGCTTTTGTTTTCCCGTGGAATATTTGTATCATAGCAAGCAAACCCACTTCACTCCTGTGCATGTGTTTCCTGCTGCAATCAAGTGACAGTTTGGCTCAACTCAGAAGAGTCTGAAATGCTCAAGAGCTGCATTGTATTGAATCAGCTGGGTAGAAGTTTCCTTAAGTCTTTTGGCAGTGTCGAACTTTTGTGAAATAAAATATGCTTCAACCATTTCTGGTTTGTGTGTGTGCATGTTTGTTAAGCAGTGAGTGAGTTTATTCTAAGCATTATCTTGCTTGTTTATGGAAAACCCTGGAATAGCCTGGTTTTTTCACTAAACTTCCAGGTTCAATTTAATTGCAATTTTGTCAGGAGGACAAGCTAGTCTGGTTGCTTTTGAATGTGTTTAAAGAACGTTTCATAACGCCTTCTTTGGTATTCCTCCAGTAAGGCCTGATCCTTTTTTTATCTACAAAGTTTAAAGCTTGAGGGAACAATAAAGACTCAAATCAATTGGAAGTAATTGCAACTAGATCATCAGCATAGTTTTGTTTAATTTACAGTGTTTATTTAGTGCTCTCCTGTTGAGGAAGTTTAATCAAATTGCTTGTGCTCTAGAGGACTGCAGGGAGCAATAGCAATGGCCCAGGTGCTTGTTTTGAGGGCTCAATCTTATGTGTATATATATATATAAATACATACACACACACACATATATATATTTGTATTTGAGAAACAAAGATTTTTAATATCTAGTGCAGTGGCTGGAGTGTTTCCTCTGCAGCTGGTCATGGGGACACAGGGGTCCCACTTGGCTTTCCCAGTGGTGCCAGTTTTGTTTTCCATAGATACCCTTAAAGCACTAAGAGAGAGGAGCTCTGCTTTTAATTTAAAGTTCACAACAAGATAGGTGAAAAGAGTACTTTAAATACAGTGAATAAGACTGTGTTAACAGCATGTCTCTGCTATTCTGGAATAGACTTTGGAATAGCCTTTAGAAGCTCTTAGCTCTGTGTTTATTGTTTGTACTTCTTGTTTAATTGTGCTGTGTGCTCATCTGCCCTTCTTGAGGGCTGTGGTGTGCCTGGTGCAGTATTTCACTGTGCAGAACCCTTAACCCTCACCTTTGAGAGTGTCTGTGCTAAGGGACAGCTTCAGACTGTTTTCTTCAGGGAGTAACATGTGATGGGGACAGTTGAAAAGCTAAAGTCTTGACCTTTGAACGCATGGAATGTCATGGGGGGTTATCCTTACCCAGTATGCAATTAGTTTGTATTAGAGGGTAAAACAGTAACCCATTTCTTTGTGCCAGTTTCTTTTGTCCACCCTTTTTTTCCCTGTCTTCCACCTCCACGAAATTCCCATATGCATAGACTCTTAGGGTTTTAGCATTATTTGTGGAATTTTTTCTGATTCATTCATAAGGCTTAATTTCTTTCAGGGTAGAAGAAAAACATGATGTAAACTGAGGTTCTGGGTTTCTATTCCTGTACGTCACGTGTGCTGCTGTTGGCATACCTAGGAGGAACAATTTCTCCTGTCTTAGTTTTAACAACAATTTATTAAGAAAAACCCAATCAAACCAAACCATACTGTTGCCATTGCAAAGCTGATTACTAATGTAATGTATTTGATCACTAGAAATTAATGAATCTATGGCTTTTCTACTATAAATAGAAGAAGAGTTTGCCATCTGAGTAATTCCATTAGTGAAGGTGGGATGTTATTGAAGCTACTTCCGTCAGGTTTTCAGGTGTTAAGGATTATTTGGTTTTCTCCAAACCTGGCTATATTGATTTTTTGTTCAGTATTAACTTGTTTTCCTTCTTGAATTGTATTCATGTTTTTATTTCTCAACTCCTTTTTCTTAATGCAGTTAACTACCTGTGACAGAATTCCATCATATTATCCTTATTATCTGTAGTATTCATCTCTTCTGTTGATACGGGAAATGTAGTGGAAGGACACACTCTGTATGCTTTTTAAGTTTCAGTAAGCTTATAACTAAAACTTCTGACATAGAGTCCTGGAACTTGTTAGCTGTTTGTTTATATCATCAACAAAAGTGTAGGTATGTAAGTTTTGAGTAATACCCTTTTTCCATTAGTCCTACAGCTTTCTTAACAGTAAGGAAGGAATGCACATCCTTGGAGGCTCATCTGGCATTTTGATGGCCCAATAAAACTTCAGATTTTTTGGCATGAAGCCTTTAAATGTAACAGATCTTGTATGTGATTGCTATGATTTAGACTGCAAATGGCAAGCCCAAATTTGGACAGTTATCTTAATGGATGTTTTAAAGGCATTTTTGCTCCCCTGTGGCTGAATACAGTCAGTTAAAAATGTTTTATGTGATCATCGCAAGATTCAGATTGAATGGTTTTAAAAAATTCTGTTCTTTGTTGTGTAAGTTCTACATACACTTTGTTCTGTACATATGATAAAAATGCACTGATTTTGAGACAGTTATCAACCATTAAAAGAATATGACTATTAATGATCTGATTTATTTAGATGTTTATTTTATTCAGTAGTTTTTTCCATGAAGAGAAGTAATCTTTTTTTTCCCCCATGGATTTATAACTCAATACCTTTTTCTGTCACTTAACATGAGACACTTTGATCAGTAAACACCTTTTACACTATAATGGACAGTCCCTTATGTTCTCAATGGTGATTTCCCTTGATATTACCTGCTTTTTTTTTTTCCATGATTTGTAGGATGAACTTCTTGTTGTTTCCATTGCCTGCAGAGCTGTACTTTCAGTGATTGACTAAAGGACAAGTCTTAGGTAACCACAGGCTGGAACCAGTGTTAGTAAGGATCTTGGCAGTGGGCTTTTCTGTATTCATAATTTAGTTCAAGGGTGCTCCCTATAAGGACTCAAGTTTTTGTTCAGGCATCTTTCAGATGTCTGAAATACCACTACTTCCATTAAAAGGAGAAGAAAAATCTACTTCATAGTTTGTGATCTTACTGTTGGGGATCTTTCCTGCTGGTAAACTGGTCTGTTTCAAACTGCTCTAGTTTCTTCTTAAATCTTTGATCTGCCCACTCAACTTGCAGACCACATCCCTTACATGCTCCCACACTTCATTATTCTGCAAACAGTTTGCTGTCTTGCTGCTGAGCTGTGTCAGCCTCCTTTGTTCCCTGGGAAGCTTTTTCTCTGCCCTGGGTTGTCCCTTTCTGGAGCAGGGAATTGTTACCTGTGGGACAGAGCACTTCAGGAGGACTCACAGTGAAGGGGTTTTTCTTCCTGGCAGCTGGCTTTCCAAAAAGATCACAAGTAACCTACTTACTGGACCACTGGCATTAGATCTGTCAGTCTCTCTTCTGAATTTTAATAATTTTTATCTAACTACTGTCTTCCGTGATATAGGAAATATTAAATGCATTTGTTTTCTTAAAGTGTAATTACTCGTTGTTTTTATGCCGAGCTGAAGCAGTTTGTGATTTATAACCTCAAGATTCCCCTTTGTTACCATATGCTTAGTCATTTTATCTGTGTTGGTAAGGCATGATGACCTATTTTGGTTAGTATGTCTGCCTTTTGAGCTGCAGGATGATAAAAGAAGCATATCTTGGAATTTCTTGGGTATGCTAGAGACAAAATAGGGGAGTAAAATACCAGACATGTTCGTTGACTGTGGATTCTGTTCTGTAAGATGTTAGAGGCCTGTTAGACTGTGAAAGCTTTAAAGTGTCACCCTTGTTTTTAAAAACTGTCTTTAATAAGGAGTTCATTTATGTACTTCAGATCATTTTAAGACCCTTGAAGCAAGCCTGACTTTACTACAGGAATTCAGTAAGGTGTCACTGTGCCTTATGTACCCTAACAGAGGTTCTCTGCTTCCTGGCAGTACTGAGTTACTGAGACAGCCACTAATTTTTTTTTTTTTTTTAATTAGATGAATGTGACATTGAAGGCTCCTTACTGAATGAATCCATTAGGAGAGCTGCCTAAAGGGTATCTTATTTTTGCAGAACATGCAAAAAGCCAGAGTCACTTTGCAAGCTGAGGGCAATAGTATGTGGTAACATACTATTTATTTCCCTTAAAGCAATATTGCATTTGGCTCCTCTGCTGGTTCTTCATGCTTAGAATTTACTAATTGGTGGGAAAAGACTTTAAAAGGATTGAATACTCATATGCATATTTTTTTTTCCATTACGCTGTCTTCCTTTAAAAAAAAATTCTATTTCTTTTTCTTATCTTACCAGACCCAATGGCTTCATAGGTAGTTGGTTCTTAACCATTTCCCTCTCTTATGCACTTCAGAGAGATGAGAATAGAGCCATAAGCCTCCTAAATTTTACTCATAGTATTCCCTAACTAAATGCTGACTAGTCCTAGTAATTGCAAGACTCACATTTCATTGTAGGAAGGCTGAAAGTGTCAAGTTCATGACTGTGTACCTGCTTTGTTTACTAGCAACTGTCCTGCTTTTTCTGGAAGTTTCACTGAAGATTGACTTGATGAACAAAGAAGTGTAATTCACTTAGAGGCTGAACTTTGTGAGGCAGTGAAACAGGAAAAATTGCATGGGCTTGGTAAATAGGGATGAAACCCAGGATCCATGAGAGCAAGCCCGAGAGATAATGTGGGTGATAAAACTGCAGGGTTTGCCCTTGAACACAGCTGATAACTGAAGGGAGGACCAGTTTATCTGCTGTCCATGGGATGCTGGCCTTGCTACATTCCATATGCTGAGAATAGTGTGGTTTTCCTAAGCATGCCACTGGTGATCCGGGGCAATCTTTCTGTGAGAAGGGGAGAATTGGGGCTTGTGAGACACCAACACATAGTATTCTTGTGGCACTTTTCTTTACATTTTGATTTCTTGCCTGTATCCATCATGCCTTACTGCAAAGATGAAGTGTGTTGGTAGCTCTTCAGTACTGTTGACCAGCTACTGAGCAAAAGAAGTTCCCGCTCTGTAATCTCTTAGCAGCAAGTAGAGCTTATCAAAATTATTGCAAGGGTAGAAAACAGTCTGGTTTGTATTTAGTGTCTGTTTTAATATAGTGAGGTCTTCAGGTCCTTTCTGGTGTGAACCTTTTATTCTGCATATGAGCTGCTGTGTGCAGCTTGGCTGCTTGCACACCTTCCAGGGATTGCTCACACCTCCCCTGGAGAGCCAGCCCGAACTGTTCAGTTCAGACTTGCAGCTGGTACCACAATCATTGCTTCCTCTTTGGTACCAGTCCTTTGAAAGTTGACATAAGTTGCCTCTGTACAGCCTTCCCTCGATTTCCCAGAAACATCACTTTTTCCAGGCAGAAATATTCCAGGTGGTGTTTCTTGGAGGGGTGTGAGGAAGAGCTTTCATGCCTCTCATTAGGTAAATGGGCTCTCTTCCAACACCTGCTACTTCTCTGCTTTGTTCCTGCATGATCATCTCCGTGTTCCAGCATTCTTAGAGGCTATTTTTGCAGAGTTGGCAGAAAATTTGGATTATGTGCATCAAAGCTTGAAGCACAAGAAGAATTTCAGGTATCTAACTGAAGACATCACATAAATTAGGTATCTCACAACCTTAGTGTCTTTTAGATAATTAAGGAACTTCTTGATATTTCAGTATATTTGAATATTAGTGAATCGAAAAATTAATTATGATCCTGAAATCTTAATCTCTGTGTAAAATCAATCATTCTGTTTTAAATAGCAGTCTCATTTGTGGTAAAGTTTTGTGTTGTTTTTTTTTTTTAATTTCCTCTGATGCATTTTTAGAGTTGACTTCTAAGGCATCTTAGTGATTTAAGTTTAATTCCTTCCAAGTGCTGTCGTAAAATTGGCATTTTGGTATAAAGAAACAAATTCTCTGCTAATTTCTAAGACAAAAGGTTTAAGAGCAGTACATGTAAATAAGATGATGTAACACTGAAAAAGTGTGTAAATGCTGTTTAACCTCCTGATTGTGGAAAATGAGATATCAGAGTAAAGGCAAACACATTATTAAATTGCAGATGAATCTTTGAGATTTATTAACTGATGGAAATGGACTTCTACAGGAAAATGGCAACAGCAGTTTTAATGTGAAGTTTTGTTTTTACCTAATTTGTTTGGTTTTCAGTAATGACTTAAGTCCTCTGTTTATCTTACTTCCATTTGAACCAAAAAATTTATCTAAAAATACTTAAAAATATAATCTTGTGCTGTTTTTTTTTTTTTTTCTTGACCAAGTTTCTTGTCTTGCTAGTAGAGTATGTATTAAGTCCTGGAGGGGAGTGAAAAGGAACACTGCAAAGGTGCAAACTACAACATAAGATTGTCTTTCTTAAATGATAGGAAGGACACTTGCATAATAAGTTAGGCTTTTGGGGGATTGTTTTGGTTTGTTTTGGTGGAGTGTTTTTGTACGTTTGGGTTTGGGTTTTTGTTTTTTTTGTTGTTATTACATGTGTTTTGCTGCAGAGAAATAACCAGTTCTTGCCAGCAATGCTCATGATGCTATTGCTACTAGTCCTGGTCTAGAAAGTTCAGCATCTTAGGAGATGTAGGGTACAATTCCAGTGTGCTTGTCTCAGAGAGATTTTCACCTCACTTTCCCTTGCAGGCTGCTTTGTGCATGGCTGGTTGTGTATTCAGAAGAGACTTGTGCCCTGCACATGGGAACTTGAATTTCCTGCCATTTCACATGTTGGGGCGAAAATGAAATAAACTACAAGCAGATTCTCCTCCTAACCACAATTCCTGGAAACTGTATGCTGTTGTGGGCATGTTTATTTTCTAGTTTTCTTCCTTGCTGTGATAATCTCAGCCTTTTGAGGAAGGGAGCAGACAGTTTATTTAAAAACCTGTTATAGCAAAATGTCATTTACATAAGCAACAGTAGATGCCTTCATGCTTCTGAACTCTCTTTTCCTTTGCAGAGACTAGGAAGATTTTTTTATTAGTCTAATCAAAGGATACCCTGTAATGTCAGAGATACTCCTTTAGAAAGGCAAGACTGGAAACTCAAATATTTCTCATATATGCTTAAAGAAGGGCTCTGCTTGAGCTTTCCTTTTCAGAGTGCTCAGAACTCAGTCCAGTGCTCAGATGCCACTTTAGTTTGTAGTCAAAGGCAGTTTTGCCTTCTGATCTTAGTGAAGCTGAAAGATAAAGAAATGTTCTTGGTGATGTGATGGACCTTTGCAGTGTTTTTTCATGCCCTTCTCCCTTCAGCCAGCTGCTTCCCTTGTAGTTACATGCAGGCCTTATCTTTACCTTGTTGAGACCTTTTTAGTTTTTGTTTGGATATTACTTGATACTTGTTTCCATTTCTTTGTAGGGTTTGTTTGAAAAATACAAGGATTATATTATAAGCTGCTGAAGTTGGAAACATGAAAGAAATTTCAGGTGGTGAAAAAAACCAAGATGGATGAATATACCTTAAAAATAGCTTCAAAGGATTTGTAATACATAGGAAATTGTTAAGGCTGATTTCTGATTATGTGTTGTACGGAAAGAGAAGAGTTAATGCTGAAAGCATAAGAATGTGGAGCAAGGTAATAGTGGCCCGAGAGGGAAAAGGTGACATCTTTCCTTTGTAACATAGTTTTCAAATATCTTCTATTTGGACCAAACAGTTGACCATACTAATGAGGTCTGGTTTTCCTGAAGGTGTTATGCTTGCCATAAAAGTCCCAGGTGGTGGTGCATGACTGAATCAACATGATTCTGGGTGTGTGTAGGAAAGTACAGGTCACACATTTTAATGGCCTGTTTCTGTCCTGTTTGACTGGTTGCCTGAAAGTAACTCCAGAATAAAATTTACCTGCTACTAAATGATCTGGAGTCATATATTCTGATCTGTATCTGTAACTTACAGGGTAATACCAGTGAAACATTTATTCATGGAGACATGCCTCATTTTGTTTATTTGAAAACAAAGCAATTCTGCTTTTATTTAAGAAATAGTCTCAGAATTAGTGGTAGTTCAGAGTTATGCAAAGAGAAATGAGATATCAAGAGCTAGCCTAGAGCTGTAGCCCAGACACTTTTATGGTTTTGCATAATCTGTAGATAAGGCAGAGTGTCGTGGGAACACAGTGTCACCAGAAGAGGCAGGGAAACAGTTGTGTGATGTTGGTGCTCTGGATGGAGCTGCACTTTGGTGAGTGGCAGGGTTCTGAAATCACAGTGGAGAAGTAGAGGTGAGTCACTGAACCAGTCATTTTAGTGCCAGTATTGAAATTTTCAGGATAGTCACTGAGTGGAGACAAATAAGCCCAAGAACATGATAAGAGCTAACAGATTTCCTGTCATCTGGCAAGTGGTGCTGATATCTCAATGAAGAGTTGACCTCTTTGCACAGCAGTATAAGGCATCTTGGTGGCTGAGCTTTGTTGTTTAACGAGCAGCTCAGATGTATCCCAAATCACGCCTAGGTTGTTGTTGGTGTTATCTTTGGTGCAAGAGGGAAAAGGTGGGCAGATGTTCTGCTGCAAACCTATCATGGGAGCCAGTAGGAACCAGCTGTGGTTTTATGTGGTTCACATAATCAGGCTGTACATCTGAGAGCCTGGGTCTCCAGTTCCCCTGGCTTCAGATGGTTTGTGCAGAACAGGAGAGCCACCACACACTGTAGAACGTACAGGGCAGCTGAAATGCTAACCTAATACAGTGTTGGAACAGATTGATTGATTTCTTGGAGTTTGAATTTATATATTTTTTTTAAGTTCTGTGTGCCTGCATGCAGAACCTAAAAGTGTAAGAGGCAGTATGTGAAGCAGAGCAAGAATGCACAAAGCAAGAGAGAGCTTGTTGATTAGGCTGCTGTCTGGAAAGAGATTTCAAGTTGGGAATTTCTTCATGACTGATTGCTCCTTCCCAAGGGAAGGATTTTCTCTGTGTTTCAGCTCAATCAGTTTCTCCCAAGAGAAATAACATACATACGGTCTAAATGTTTTCTAGTTACTCCAGCTAAAAATGGGTGGTGATAGTGAAAAATGCAAATTCACTTCTCTCTGGAAGCTCACTTTCTGCAAGGGAAATATACATTTTTTAAAGGCACTTGAAGCATGTTTTTATCAACAGGTGAGAAATGCAAGAGAGTAGCTGCTCTGCATGAACTATAATTGTATTTTTAATGTGGTGGTAAGGCTGTGCAAGTGGGTAAATATCTCATTGTATGAGTGGGTGCATGAATCTGTTAGTGCCTCATAAATCTCACCAAGAGGTCATCTTCTTGGCATCTCCCAGATTCATAGTTTGCCTGACAGCCATTTTAGGGAGGAGAGCTACAGGCATGGCAGGGGACATGAAGGCAGAACAGGCTTTAATGCTGTTTTGTAGTGCCTTCAGTTTCTAAATCCCTGCAGAAGTAGAGTGGCCTCTTTCTTCTTCCTCCTTTATCTTCCTCATCCCCTTCTGCTGCTGACTTCTGGGAAGTGTTCAACTTCTCAAATGACTTTCAAATTCCCCAGCACAGCACTGTAATTGAGCTCAGCTACCTGAAATGGGGAACAGAAGCTCCTCTTGTATAACTCTGCTCTAATGAGGTTTTTAGTACCAGGCCACAAAACAGAGAAGTAGGTAAATCTGATTGTTTGATGTAGGCAAGATTACAGACTTCCTAGACCTAACTCAGTCCAGAAACATGTAGCATAGCTGTGTTCATGTAAGAGGAATATGTTAAAACAAGTACAGCTCTACAATAGGAAGTAAATATTTGTGTGACTTGTGGCTTCAGCAGGTGCTGCTGCTGCATGTTCCTTCTCAGAAGATGAGGTTTCCCAGCAATGAAATGATTTATCCCTGATATTTCCAGGCTGAGGTCTGGCTTAGCCCAGCATTCCACCTCTAATAATAGTCAGTAGTAATACTTATGGGGAAAAGCATTAGTAAAACAGTGATCCCTCCCAACTTCTGGCAGGCTGTAGTTCAAGGACTTTGAGCAAGAAAGTCATGTCTGCTCCTTTGTTTAACAATCCTTGACAGACTTTCTTTTGTGAATACATCTAACTATGTACTAATATATTTTAAATTTTTGCCTTCGTGACATCCTGTGACAATGCCATTATTTGTGGTATGGAAAAAAGTACCTCCTTTTCCTCTTGTTTTTAAACAGGCTGCCTGATAAACTTCATGTTGTACTGCCTAATTCTTTTATTACGAGACATGATTTCCTATTTGCTTTCTCCGTAATACTATCCATGGTTTTATGTCTGTCATTTATCCATCTTTCTTCCTAATCTAAATGCACTTGTTTGCTTAGTTCTCTTTAGGTTAAAGTTGCTTCAGGCCTCCCATTGTTGTAACTCTTAGAATCTTTTATTGCTCAGTCGAATGCTTCTCTGAAAATTGCTTGATGCAGCATCTGTAGGTGCAGAGCTACTGTGGTGTTTCCTGTCAGGTATCCCTGAGCTTCTCACTCCTGCTACTCCCTTTGCTCTCCCAACCAGCACTGAACTTTGTCATTTGTGAGTGTGTAGTTCCTGCCTTTAATTAAATTGCAGGGATTCCATTGACTGTATTGGTTGTGACTTTGTGGTGTGTGTGAATAAATACCTGACAAATCTATCTGCAGCTCAACGCAGTGAATTGTCTTCATAATTTTGCTGCTTGCTCCATTTTTCACATAAATAATGAATATATTGAATAGCACAAATGCAAAACCTGGGCTCTTGTGAAAACTGGCTGTATATTCCTCTGTTGTTTCTTTTGATCTAACCAATTGTTAATTCACATGAGGACCTTCCATTTTATCCTGTGGCAGTTCAATTTCATTAAAAGCCTGTGGTGAGAGACGTTGTCAAAGGTTTGTTAGAGATCCAAGCATGTTATACATATCATACATACCACACTTCCCTATATATGTCATGGCAAGTTTGTAAAAGAAGTCATGCCGTGATGACATTCCTCTGTCATGTTTATTTGCATACCTGCTAATCTGTTCTACAATTTCTATCAACTTTCTCAGTGTAGAAGTGAGCCTGTAGCTACCAGCCTGTTGTTCCCTGGAGTCCTTTTATTGAAATTGGCAGTACACCCTCAGCTTTTTATATCTTGTTTTTTGAGTTTGTCTTAGAGGGAAGCTGGGCAGCATGGTTCATAGTTCTGTGGTGGTATGTTGAAGTGCCTTCAAAATTTCTGGGTAAGCAGCATCTAAATCTGGTGACCTGCTCTTGGTCCTAAAGTCTGCTCTAATGCTGCTGTGGTTTTGACAGTCTCGTTGCCTGTACCATCTTCCTGCTCCCATACACACCTTGCATTTTCCTGAGTTTTGGGAGAGTGGTGGCCAGTTTGTCTCCATTGTCCCTTGGCCCTGCTCCTTGGGTGAGCAGCCTTCCCTTCTGTGCCCTGAGTGCTTCCATGTGTGAAACAGGAGCTGAAGAGGAGGAGGTGGCTGGAAGGCAGCAATATACAGCCATGGGGGAGCCCCTCGTTCCGCCTCAGTCCTAGTTTATGTTGGCTTAAGCAGGTCCAGAAGCCATGGCAATAATAATAAATATATAGATATGCATCTGTTGCATGAATTATTTGCATGGACAGTGTAGTTGAATGTAATTGTTTGCAGTTCTTATCACTCAGAGCAAATCTCCATTTCAGTTTAAAAACTTACACAAATGGGTTTTCTCAGATTTTTGGATTGATAATGGATTTGTTTAGTATACTAAAGTAAACTCTTCTGTTTTAATCAGAACAGGATTTAAATACAACTCTTCAAATGTTTAAGACATGAATAGAATTTCGGATCAAAATTAAGGGGAAGATGTTTATTGTTCTGAAGAGCTAATGTGTGTTTTGATTTTGAAGCAGCTCACAGTTGAACGTTTCATATTAATTCCTGCCATTTGATCTTCAGTATTTGTAACAAAGATCTCAGTCATGTGCAAGCTCTATTTTTGATGAGGATCAGACTTAGCCTGCCATGCCTCTAATGGCTTTCTGGCTGTTTTATTGCTTTTTGCTTCCTGTAAAGAAAGAGGTAATTCATTGTTCTAGTCTTGGAATACTTGAGTGAGACAGCAGCCCTCTTCTCTTTCTCTTTTACCGACTTCATTTCCCCCTTTCTTCTGTCTTCAGGTACGTGGTTATTTTTTGTTGTACTTCAGTTTGTGTGCCTGTCCCCATGGTTTTCCTTAATTGCTTTTTGTTCTGACTGCAGGATCCTGGCTTCTGTGTGTGTGAGGTTTGTGCAGCCGTTTTTATCTAGATTCTGCCTTTTTCAGTGGCTCCTGAATCAACTTCCCTCCCTTGAATCAATTGAGGTAATGTGGCGTGGTGTTGCTTAGCAATGCTGGAAGCTGATACCGCCTGCCTGGTGTGTGTGCTGTAACAGCACTGAGCAGAAGAGGCTACCTGTCCTCTGTGGTCTGTGCAGAGAAAAAATGGTGCATTTTCTAATCTTTTCAGCATTCTTACCTTGCTGTGTTTGGGTGGGGTTTTTTTCCTTGAATGTTGCTAACAGCTTTAAAGACTTAGAGATGTTCCTCCCCCCCCCCTCTTCTTCCTGATACATGCAGAACACTTGGTAGCATGTAGAATCAAAATATAATGGGGATGTCAGTCTTTAAAGAACTGGGTATCTAATTAACTGTCTTGAGACAGGTATGTTTTCTGTCTTCCTCTCCCACATACCAAGCAAAGCTGTTACGAAGGCAGAGCTGAGCTTTGTAGGATGTTTCAGTCCTCCAAAATGGCACAGATTGGCAGCCAGTGTAACGTGCATGGCAGCAGGATTAAAAACCAGGATGAATTTAATACCACCAACCACATAAGAATTTAGAACGAGCTATTTTGGCAGCAGATATAAAGGTGTTAATGGAAGTTATTAGCTCTGAAATATTTCTTTAAAATTGTTGAAATCTCTAAATTTTCGGCCGTGGGTAGATTTTTTACTCTCATTTAAATGGCAAAAGACCAAAGTATTGTTTCTTTTAACTTTCTTGTTTTGTTGTTTTTTTTACAAAGCTAAGGGAGTATACATTTTTAAAAAATTAAACTATCTGCTTGTTTTCTTTTTGGTTGTTCTTTTTAATAAGAAACACTAGAAAAATGATATATATTGGAATCAAATATCTTTGAAGCACGTTTTTACCAGGTGGCTGCTCTCATTTTCACACAACACCGACTAGCATGGGAGATAACCCCATGTTTAAGTTGTAAGGTAGGATAACTGTGAAGGTGTTATTCTCCTCTTTTAAACCAGTCAGAATACAAACCAAAGTTTTTGCTTGCAGTCCTGGGTAGAAGGCAGAGAGGGTGTTCTCCATCAGCCTGGTAGGAGTGTGGACCCTGACATCTTTCCTTTCTTTCATGGCAGTTACATTGAGTATATCTGAATAGCAGGGATAAAAGCTTAGTCAGACTCAATTTCTTTGTTTGTTTCATGCAATAATGTTTGTGCTTCAGTAAGCACAAGCCCACCATTCTTTTGCAAAAACTCTGCCTTGGAGTTGGAAGGCTTGCAAACTCTTCACAGAGTTCTTACAAATTTTGTGTACAGTTAGACAAAGTAATTGGGTAAGCAATTGCAGCCCTCAGGTGCTCGGTACCGGCTGTCTCAGTGCTGCTGCCAGATCACCTGTTCCTTTGAGCCTTAACCCCAGCACTGGGCTGCTGATGGGGTGGAAGAAAGGTAATGGTGGGATGGGGACATGGAGCTCCACAGCTGGATCGTGGAGGCCCAGCCTGAAGAATGAACCTGGGCACTGAGGTGCCCTTCATAATGTCAAAATACACCCAGAAGTCAAGGATGGTGGAGGTGGAGAGATGCAGCTGATCCCACCTCAGCGCTGTGTATTGGGACTATCTGCTCCCACCTCTCTTAGGCAGTAGTTTTCATAACCAACATGCATTTCCAGTAGCCTGATCGTTTATTCGCTTCTGGTTTAGACCATTTAATCCATAGTATGGACTCATTTATCCTTGTCTGTAATGAAACAAAACATCAAGCTGGCAAGGGGATTTTATAGCAGGTTCATTGCCATGGTTTCAGACAGCCTTACATAGCCTAAAAATAGATTCAGGAAAGAATATTCTCTTCCCTTCCCTGCCTCCCCCAGCTCTAACTAATTGGAATTTCCTTTTTTGTTTGTATATTCTTGTTGTTGTGGGTTTACCGACTGACAGGTTCGGCAAATTTGTTTGATGTTTTGCTTTAAAGAGAAAAGTTCATCGTAGTATCTAATCTATTGGGGAGTGACTTCCCTGGTAGTGTGCCAAGGCTGTTACCTCCTGCTCCCGTCTCCTACACTTCAGTAGTGCCACTCTGGTAGACTGGAGCTCATTACAAACCGGTGCAATAGTCCAAGATGTCCAAGGGACCATCCTGGGCGTACCTTGGATAGTTATAACCTTGACATTGCCTTGTGCTGAGCAGGGGAAACACAGAGAGTACATGATGATGTGCCTTTAGCAGCCTGTGCTGCTGCCTGAACAGCATCCTCTTCCAGAGTCCGGCTGGCAGCTTTACTGTGTCTCCTGCAACCCGCAGCTTGGATGTTGCAGACAGGTTAAGGATCATGGATGTAACTAGCAGGACAAGTTTTAAAATATTCCTTTGTGTACAGCAATGCCTGGGCTGCAGCTGCAAGGAGCTAGGGGAGGCAAACTGGGTGACCTCTGCTTCCCCTTCTTGGTGTCCTTGCTGAGACAGCATCAGAGCTACACAGCCTTGGCTGGCGTGCCTAGAGCTCAGGCATGGCTTCACTACCTCCAGATTGCAGTGTTGTTTGTCTTTGACTCTCATAAAAATGGAGATGGAACACAGCTTGGCAATTAATATGGTCTCCTCTGATGTGTACTGGCTAAACTATGTTTAGCTTCGGGTTGGGCAGCTGAATTTCTCCCCCCCCGCCTTCAACAGAGGTGTTGACCGCTTCTGTTAGCGGGAGTCCTAGATGCTTTTAGATCTCTCTTCTCAGACAGGAAGGGCATGGGTTGGAATCACACTGATGCCTTGGATTTCCTGCATTGCTTCCTGTTGAATTGCTGGGCCAGAAGCTGATTGGGGTTGGGATACTGTACTCAGTGTTCCACTCCTGAGGCTCTCAGCATGCCTGTTTATGTTGGAAAGCAAGTAAATAACCCCACAGCAGCCTTATCAACTCATGTCTTTCAGTGTCAGGTTTTGGAGCAAAGGGGAAGTGTTCTGGGTTGAGTTGCAAAGGGGAAAAACCTCGTGTGGTCTCTTAGTAGGTTGTTTGGTGAACAAGGTGTCGGTTCTGCTGATCCATTTCTCATCACCATTTTTCTTTGAGCAAGAGAAACTGCAGTAAGTTTATTTGTTTGTCTGTGTTCCTGCTGGTAGTGGGCTTTTTCTTTCTTCCTGCTGCTGCTTTTGTGGTCAGGGTGCCCTGACCTTCCTCAGTAGGGCCTGAATGGAGAAGGGCTGATGTGATGTCTGGTTGCAAATATGCTAGTGAATGGACTGCGGTGTGTTGCTAGTTCCGTCTCGGTTTATTTAGCAGCTGTAAATACTTTCAGACTTTTCCATGTTTCTGAGTTGATCAGAGTTATGTCTTCTTTGTCCATATGCTGTGTTGGACAAAATTTGTGTATTTAGGAAGAAGGTGGTACCAGATAGATAGGACTGTTTAAGGTACAACTGCTATTCAGAAGAGATGAAACCTTTTGAAATCTTTTCTGTTTGCTTGTATGCTGTACTGCTTTGCGTTTGGCAGCTGCAACATGTGCCTATGCTTCCCTGCTCCTCCCTGTGATGCTCTGTAGTATTTATATGCCTGTTTTGGCACCTGGAGAGCAGAAGAAAAGCAGCCCTCAAGTACAGATGAGGGAAATGTGCCTTCTCAGCCTTCTCAGAAGGAAAGATAATTTCCTTCCCCTCCCATCTATCCAATCCTTACGTAATTTTACATCCATTTTTGTTCCCTCCAACACTTCCAGCCACTTCCTTGCTCTGCTCACTGTGCACCAGTGTGCTCCTCATGGGAAAGCTTCTGTGTGCACGCTCCTGAAGTTTTGCATGAGTACTCGCCTCCTCCACTGAAAGATGAAGAGACTGGGATGTGTGTTTGTGTGTGACTGGGAGTGCTGGATGACTGGAATCAGAGACAGAGGATGTGTATAGTTGGAGGAGCTCTCAGGTTGCTGGTGCATCTACAGGAGTGGAGAAGTTGGGGGCGAGGTGAAAGCAATGCCAAAAGCAAATCCTATACTGTTTATTTTGTCTGGGTAATGAGGTGTAATTTGAAGGCAGATGCTTAATTTGTAGGCCTTGTGGGAATTGAAATATTCATATTCAGGAGTTATGAAAATTAGAGATACTGTTTTCTGGACTCTCAAGGTTATGCCAGTCATGTGATTTGCTTTCTTTAAAGTTCACATAAGAAATCAACCCGTCTTAATACTTGGAATATCATTATAGATCCGATGCTGTTTAAAGAACATGATTAATATTGCAAAGCAGAAGTTCATAATGTAAAGATATATTTCTCCCTTTTGGTAATTTACAACAAGTGTAATTACTTAGTTGCATTTTCCCCACCTAGCAATCTTTAAGTTATTTGTTGGGTGTGGTGGTAGTTCTCCTACCTCAGGGCACTGTTGTCTGTTGCACTGTCTGTGAGAAAGCTCTCGTTCCTTGCCTTTTGCAGATGTTGAAAGGGAAGGGTGACTCAAGATGGTAATGGCCTCCTGCTTTTAAGGAACTGGACTCAGTTCTCAACAGAATTCCCTGCATTGTTAGAAGTGATTTAAACACCCAGAAAATTGTTAGACTCTTGATAAGCTAATTTTCAGAAAGCCTCACGCTCCTAGGTGTAGCCTGCAGTCGTGTCTAAAGCAAGCTGTGGGCTGTGAAATACTTGAAGCATGATTTGGCCCTAAGAATCTTGCTTTGCAGGTACAGGAGCAGTGAGTTTTCATTCTGTTTGACCTGGATGAATAAATGGATTAGGACCCCAAAATCCAAATGGAGCCAATATCTACATGTCTTGGACACTTGGGTTGTCTCTCTGTAATTCCCCATCTAGGAAGTAAGGATATTGTGATGCCTCCTCCTCAAACAATCATGAAGTTAGAATAATACTTTTTAAGAGAGTAAATCAGCCTCCTCTACGGAAAGCACAGAAAGATAATTGTTGATTCTGTCTTAACAGTAGAGTTCAAGGAGTTAGTAAGCCTTAAGGATAGATCAAGGTGGAAAAAAGAAATCCTGAGTGCTTCCTGTGACTGGCTGTGCTTCCTTGTGCAGAGAAATAGGCAGAGTGGTCTTTGGCAGATCCAGGGAGGGAAGTTGGTAAAGGTTATGGTGTGCAGGAACAGGAAAAGGGTAACTTCTAGTTTGATGACATGCTTAAATGCAAACAGTTCCTGATTCTCGTCTCTTCCTTGTGCAGTATTCCTTTATTTAAAGAGAAGACGAGATTACGTTCTGTTTGGAAATTCAAGCTGCCATAGCAGCTGTGGGGTTTACACCCCTCAGTGGGGATTTCTGGCACTGGGGTAAGAGATGGGAGCAGCAGTGGCAGCAGAGAGTCACTCCTCTGCGCTGCTCTCACCCTGAGAGGGGAGGACCTCTGAGTTGTTGTGTACATGCAGGATAGGGCTGTTGACTTTGGTCCCACTTCTGGAAGGAAATCATAGAATCACAGAATATCCTGAGTTGGAAGGGACCCACAAGGGTCACTGAGTCCAACTCGTGGCCTTGCACAGGCCAGCCCCGAGAATCACACCATGTGCCTCCTGAGGATGTTGTCCAAATGCTTCTTGACCTCTGACAGGCTTGGAATCAATCCGGAGGAATCTGTCAGGAGTAAAACCTGATGTCAGTGTCCATGCACAAGGAAATAAACTATTGTCTATCAGATGTGACATACTTCCCCTCCCATTTGTCTTGCCCTTCCTGACAATCCTTTTGCACTTTTTGGGACACTTCTTCAGTTTTGGCTTCTTATTCTCTTGTCTTTCACCTGCAGTTGCACCTCCCTTGCAGAGTCATTGTCAGACACCACACATCTTGCCTGAATGAGTGCCCCTTCCCCATCCTTGTCCAGTTTGGGTTTTGCGTTTAGTCAACTTCTTCCTTTTTCCTGCCTTGTTTTGTGCACTGCCTAGAGATCCCTGGCTCCCTTCCCTGCCTGTTGCGCTTGCTCTCCCTCCTGTTTTGGGCTCTTGTCCCAGTCTGCTCCTTCATCTCTCTCAGGTCTGGCATTTGTCCCTGCTGCGCTCCAGATGCACTCCTTTCGCTTCCTTGCTGCCCGGGTGCCGGCAGACCGGCCACAGCCAGCCCCGGAAAGATGGGCACCCTCTGCTCCGGGGCCTGGATCTGCTCCAGAGCCTGGACCTGCTCCAGTTGGGCAGCCATGGAAATGAAAGGAGTCTTGGGCTCCTCTGTTCCCAGGCTGGCACGTGCTCGCCCGCTCTGCGGGCGGTCGCTGGGTTGCCGCGGGGAAAGCGTGCGACGTGGGAGCGTGCTCAGCAAGGAAGGCCTCCTGGGAGATCCTGCTTTTTGACTCTCGCAAGGTCTTCTCCTGCCGGGAATGCGCTGTGTGCTACCATCGGATATGGGTATAAAAACTGATTTCCGTGTTCAGCATAATCTAAAGTTACTTGAGACTCGGGAGCCAAGAGAGGAATATGAGGAGTATAGGATGTTCTCCAAAGGAAGGAAGAGCAACCTAATACCCAGCGTGCCTGCTTTGCCCAGCACAGCAGTGTCCTCTGCTGTGCTGTTTTACTGGGAGCCTTGTATCGAGTGAGAAGACCTGTTAAAATCTTCCAGGCAGCGTTCACATTGGATTATTTGAAATGAATTATTTATTCATTTTTTCTCTTTCTGCTTGATCTTTCACTGTTGGCTTCTGCCTCTTGATACCTGAGTTTTAAAAAAGGATCTGAGTCCTACACCTCTCTCTCTTGCTTGGGTTGTAAAGGCTGTTTTGGAGTGTGGCTTCCAATGACGTTTCCAGGAGGTCAGTGCAGACTGGTGGGCTGCTTTGGCAGTATTTCTGCTCTCTCTCCTCGCCAATGCTGCAAGGAAGAGAACAGAACAAGAGAATTGCTGCTTTCCACTGTCTCCTTTAGTAGTAAAAAATACAGATTCCACAGATAATGCTTTTTCACACCTCCAGACAGGTGAGTAACTAGTTTTGAGATGTAACAAGAAACCACAGGGATGTAATCTGTACTGAAACAGGTTTGTTGATAAAGAGACAATGGTGTGGTTGAATAGGAAAGCCCATCTCTAGGTGCAGCTTCTAAAGCTTGCTCTAATAGTGCTGTGCTTTGCACTTATATTAAACTTATGTGCTTTGGACTATTAAACTTATATTAGTTTTCACTGTGAAGTTAGTTAAAGTGGGAAAAGACATTTGTTCTGCAGACAGAGATGTAGCAGCATCTCATACAGCTACGTCTGTCTTATGTGAAAACCCACCCTTGTCTGTCTTCATGCAGCATGTATAATGCTTAAATTTTAGCCAAACATAAGATGAGGATGTACCTGTAGCAACAGCATAACCATATATCTCTCACAGTATCTCTGATAGCTGTTCACAGAATAAACGCAGTGTTATCAATTACCTAAAGACACAACAGTACCCCATCTTGAAAGATCAGGAGAGCTGTCACAGGACAGGCAGTGTCTGGATTGTGATGCTTACCACAGGTGGAGTCTTTCACTGATTGAAGTATTTGCCCAAAGAGAAATGACTTAGGAACCTAAGGAAGTTTGAAAGTTTTTTGATAATTTTTAAAAGAATTTTTGAAGGAAGAATAATGGCATAATTTTAAAACACTCTAGGGTAAACACTATACAATCAAGCATCATGACCCATTTTATCTCCAGCAGGATGCAAGTGAATATATTAAGTTTTCTAAACAACAGTTCTTAAAGGAATTTTTTTCTTCACGGTACAAGTATTTCTTGCTGGCACTGTGTCATTATTAAGTGTGGTATTTCCTTGGTCAAGAATAATAAAGGCTTATGTAAAAAGACAATTTAAAAAACCAAACAAAACAATCATTGTATATTCAATTATAACAAGCAGTTTTACAAACTTATAAAGTCTCTTTTGAGAACAGACGTTTAAATATTTTAAACATCAGGAATTCTTTTCTGGTTTTATAGTGGGTTATATACTGAGTGTAGAACTTTGGCCATAAATACGATTTTCCTGGTGCACAAGCTATGTAGTAATTTTGTGGGAGCCTGATCACAAGCTTTGGGCATAAAGGAAACCAGTCAAGGCCGTTATGGCCTCAATTTAACGTGTTTGGATAGGCATCATCTGTGGCTGCCCAGTGCTGAGCGCTGATGTCACTGCCTCTGTGGTTTGGAGCCACTGGGCCATGGGGGTGCCTGCCTGCCCCCTGAGCGAGCACAGTGTGCCAGCTGCAGCCCCTGGGCTTCTGCGCCCCACTCGTGCAGCATGCCAGCACAGGTGTGGGGGTACCTGGGGTGACACCTCTGGTGGCTCTCAGCAGGGCCAGGCACACTGACCACGGTGTTCTGGTCTTCTGGTAAGGGTCTGTATGCTCAGGGCAGGGAGAAGCTCCTCTGCAGGGCCACTGAATGCCTGAATTAGTCTCTGGTGCTCAGCAGTTCTCTGGAGGATCTGGCTTGCGTTTAGGCAGTGTGAATACCTGTACTGTGTACTCATACTTGGTTCAGAGAAATAGCATTTCCCCTGAGCTTTTTTATTTCTCAAAACCAGGACTGTATCAGATTTTCCCCCAACTGCTGAACAGTAGTATTAATGTAGTGTGTTATTTATTATTTTGACATGTTTTTATTTCATGGAAAATGTCTACGTTATGCTCAAAGCTGGGTATGAGTTGCTGGATCCCTTTCAGAATTCTGTTAAATCTGGAAGTAAATCAGATTACTTTGTTCTACTATAAGCACATTTGGCTTGGCTTTCACATGAGGTGTTGTATGGGTGAATGAGCCCAGAGCACTCCAGCTGGTGCAACAGCTTTATTTATGCAGAGTGATGGCATGAAAGGGGTTTGGAAAATGCTTTTAATGGCTTCCGGATTGATTTGTACCACTATTGAACCACCAAACTGCTTAAAGTTCTTACTCGCTTCACTTGTGTTTTCTAGTGACAAACTGTGGGCTCAGGTGATGACCCAGTTAATCACAAAACTGTGCTGGTTGGAAACACAAGAAGTAGAGGTTTTCTTGGACTCTCCTTATATGTTCTAGCATTTACCATGTGGCAATAAAGCTTCCACAGTCTTTCTGTTCATAATGTGAAATAGTTTTTTGCCCACATGGTGATGCTTTTGTATCTCAACTTTCAAATGCTTTACATCTTCATAAAATGATAACGTATACTGTCTCACTTGTACAACACATTTTATCATCAGTGAAGGATGAACTGGGTGACTTTGGCATGTATTTCATGCACTCTTTACTCTTAATATTTTTTTCCCCCATGGATTTTTTGAATCACATTTTTTACTTGTGTGAGCGTACTGAGTTTTACTTTTTCATAGGTTTTAGTGACGGAATTGGTAGGTTATGCAAAATCAAAGTGGTGTCAATAAAATGGAGTATGTAAGTATATGATACATAGCTTGCAGCTTCTTCCTAAGCATAATGTATTATGGAGGCAGTTTTGTCAGTGGATTGGAAAACATCTCAGAAAGCAGGTTGGGAGTTTCACAGTGAGGAAGAAATATCCTCCCCCTGGCCTGAGATAAAGCAGAAATTTTGTAGAAAAGGTGTGGTCTTGTCCAATTGGGAAAGTAAAGTGTCAGGGAAGTGTTTTCAATGGAAAACAGTATTGAACTTCTTGTATAAGTATGTTATAAACACATACATGGTAGTTAAATGGTGATGCATTAAATACAAAACAAGTGGGCAATATTTAATTCAAATTTTAACTTGTCTAATAACAAATGAAGCATTTGTGTGGAAATACCTCCCTGTGGTCTATTAAGGGATTCATGGCTCCACAAGATCCCTGTTTTGCTCAGACTGCGCCTTTGGATGTGAAGGGAAAACATGGTTGTTGGGTGTGAGAGGCACTAATTGAGCAATTTGAGCTAATCATCCCCTTGGCTTAGCAAATGAAGCACTAATTTTCCTTCCAGGAGTAGCCAGAATTACCTGTTTGTACAGTGCCTTCAAGTTGTCTGATTTAAAGCCTGAATTAAAAACTTTAAAATTGGCTGTGTTGGTTTGAATACGATGTTGGCATTCCTGATTCAAGTAAGTGACACTGATGGTGGTACAGGGGTGCCGGGTAGGGGTAGTGAAGAACAAAGTGAAGACGAGTCTCCAGAGGCTGGGAAACAGTCACAGTCAGTCCAAAGAGTCACTTGTGTCAAGAGGTTTCTGAGGAGTTCCTTTGAGAGGGTGAGTGTAAGAAGTTTTGCTTACTTGATTGCTCACTTACGTATGTACAATGGCTTTGCTTGCTTGTGTGAGATGCCAGGAAGAAGAAATGCTTCTTGCCTGCAATCAGTTCCTAATGCAACATTGCCCAGAAACGGAACACAAAGTGAGTCAATATGTCTACTGACTTGTTCAATATCACTGATGGCCATCAAAAGTAATTGTAGTGCTGTGGGTTGAAATAAAGGATTTGTAGGCCAGATTGGCTTAATTCACCGAGCAGTCTGTGGTTGTGCTTAAGGGATGAGGGTTTTCACAGAGGCAATTGGAAAAGCATAGATTTATCTATCGCTGTGCTTGTTGATGCATCTACTGACAGGTGTGTGGCTGAGGAGAAAGATAGCGCTCATTAAATTTGTGCAGGATGGGACCGTTCTTTGCTGACATCTGGCAGAAGAATTGGAATCTGGGGCAGCTGCTAGTGCCACAGAATTGCAGACAGTTTTAGGACCTGAGTGCAATGAAGATAAATGAGCTCCAGTTGGAAGCTGAATGGCCCTAAAGCCAGAAATGAACGTGGGCACTCTGAATGCTGTACTGATAGGCTTACGAGAGGTATTTTTTCTCCTGTACAGTCATAAATGCTCATTATTCTGGACTTCAAGCTACATTATTGGCATTCTGAATAGTTGGAGTTTTTAAAGCTTTGTGTTACTGCTCAGGTCCCTAAATTTGACATCAGTTTCAGGCTCTAGCTTGTTTGGTGTTAACTAAGTGTACTCCATTGCTTTACAAACCTGAGCACTTAGTCTGTCCAGCTGCATAACCATCCCACAGAAACTGGGTCAGGGGATAAGAGAGTGTTATTTAGAGGTTTTCAGAGCCTGACCAAGATAGGCAACTTTGTGGGCTCTCTTCATTTTCAGTACAGGTGATGCATTTTATTCTTTTAGAGAGAGTCTTGCAGAGCTGAGGGAATTTCTTATTGCTGCAGATTTTAGAAAGTCTGCAGAATGCTGGAGAATCTAAGACTTACTTCCGCAAGTCTCTGCCTAATTTTTGGTAGGCAGCCATGGTGTTTTCTTGAGCAGGCAGGTTTTTCAAGGTTAATTTTCTGCATCTTTAGGGACAGGAAAAAGAAAAAAAGATAAATCTGTGTTAAGAAATTAAGCCTGGTTAAGGACTTCACCCTCCATCCCCTTTTGTACTGACCGTACAGGGGACTAGACATGACCTGTGTTCTTGCTGATCTTCTTGACCATACCTCACCTCGAGCCTCTACTTCTGACTTCATGAAGCAGCCATTGCTTACAATGTTAACTTTTTTGTTGTTGTTGTTTTGAGCTAGAGGACAGTCTAATGGTACAGAAAAATGGAGGTTTTATTGCCTTCCTTCTCTATCTGAGTTGTGGGTGTGAGCAGAAAGGACAGACAAGAAACTGAACACAAATCCCTTCACCTGCAAGGTTGCCTTTAGAATCTCTATCTGTTATATAGACTAATAAACTTAGTCTGCTGGATGCAAGTAGAGAAGCAGACACTCAGCACCTGTGTCTGTACTACTGCCCTTCAACCTTGAGCTGTTTTTCTATTAAGAACTTTTCCCATTTCTTTGCTTCCGCAAAAATGCTGGGTTTTATCAAAGAAATTATAAGTTGAGCTTCACTGATCCTTTTAGGTCCCTTCCAAGACAGGATTTTCTATGATTCTGTGATTTACATGAATAATTTAAATTTTTTTGATCATCATATTTGCTTTGTACAGTTCTACCAGGGACTTGTGGAAATTAAGCAGGATAATGTCTCACAGTATAAAAAGCTGAACTGTATTGGCCCTCTGTCTGCTTCCCATCATTTCAGACTGAATTTTAGTTTCAGGCTTCCTGGTCCTTTTGCCTTGTTATGTTATTACTATTTTCTTAATATGGGTTCAAGATACTTGATTTCAGTTTTATGGTAATTCTGATGTGCTAATGAAAAGGCAGCATCATTGACAATCTATGCTGCACATACAGAATTTTCTCTTACTGAAGTCTGCTATGTGCTTTTGGTGGGGCTATACTCACACAATCCCACTGTGCCTCAGGCTTCCTCACCTTTAAGAGGAGTGTACTGAGCACTGTGCTTCCTTCTGTTTCATGCTGTGGAAATGTGTCATAAAGTAAAGAAAAGAAGTGGAAAGGGCCTAGATACGTGGTACCACTCTCTCCCATAATAGGAGTCTTCAGGCACTGGGAGCCTCTTGCATCAAATTCTGAGCCCTGGTCTGACTTAGAGAGCAGAGTAGGTGAGAAATCACAGTAGCATCTATTCCCACATATTGCTTCTACTTCCCTCAGTATTTTGTAATTTTTGTAGCCCTTTATTCCTGCCCCTCTCTTCCCTGCCCCAGACCCAGCAAGTGCTGCTTGTACTTGCAGCTCCCTTTAGACTGAGTGAGTTTGCTACCTTTTTCATCCTGCCAAAGAAAAATATGTGGAAATTTTAATTGGCCAGAGCCTTTCTGATGCTATGTGTGTGCTTTGAACATGGAGAACTAAGGTGGCTTTATGCTGAACTATATTGTAGCTTTGTCCAGCTGCTGTATAAGTATATACAGACCTTAAATCTTTAATCTAAGCATTTAGTATCTGTATAAAAGGGTTATTAATGTGTGATTAGAACAAAACAACATCTCCTAATCTATCTAATGGCAGTTGTAGGGGTGTTTTATGCCTTCCAGGTGGTGTAAGTAGAGAAAGCTTGAGTCAGCCCAGTGGCCTGACATCAGCAGCTGGCTGGGCTTAGCTCACCCTGGCGTTGGGTTTTCCAGCCTGCTCAGAGCTGATTTAATTTGCTAACCCAGCCAAGAACAAAACACTGAATTGTTTTCTTTTGAGTATAGAGAGTTGCAGTGGCTCAGTCTGAGGATGGTGAGAGTCTGTGCCCAGCATCAGGCAGCAGTGTATGGGTGGTAGCTGGGAAGGAGCAGGAGGGGCCAGGACTCCCCCATGGGCAGCTCTGCTGTCTCGTAACTTCTCCCCTCACACAGGTTAGGATACAGGTTCGTTCTCTGCAGCAGCCTCTGTCCATCCTGCAGGTGCTACAGCACTACTGAGAAGGACACTGACATCCAGTGAACCTGCAGCTGAAACAATAGACTTGATTTTGGCCCTGGGTTTCAACAGCTGTCAGAAAGAGCAGGCAGAAACTCTTAATTTTCAGAGTTCAGATGAGTCCTCTTTTGTTTGCCGCTCTCTGCTCCTGTACTGGTTTCTGACTCCACATACGTTTTGCTTAGAGCTGCGTATGTTACACTCTGGTGGCTGCTGCTCGCTCTTCTTGATTAATACCTTCCCCGATTTACTGTTGTCTTTCTGCTAGAGTGTCTTTGAATTTCTCTATTGTTTGTCCAAACCTGATCCATCTCTTCATCATGACAGACTTTAGGCATCCTAATCCCCTCAGGTTTGCTCAATGTTTGCTTAATACTCTTCTGTTGTGTTGGGTGACCTTAGTTCGCTGTCTCCTAGATCAAAGTGATATAGAGAAAGATATACAGCTTGATGGATGTGCTGTATTACTTTAGAGAGGGTAATTTTTAAGGCCTCTTACATAAAGGTGTAGTAAAAATATTATGCTGATGTTATGACAGCAGCATAATGAGACTAGTATCATGCAGAAAAAAAACCCTAAATAACTTCCAGTGCAGCATTCTGATGTTTAGGCATATAGGTTAAAAAATGAAAGGTCTTCTTTTAATTTTCCAAGTAGCAGATGCTTGTGATCAGGTTAGCCAATGGTTCTTAGATCTTTGCTTCCAAATGAAAGTGTGTGTTTATAACCAAATGGTTCAATATATATGTAAAACAAGAATTTCTATGTTACTAACTTCATAATAATAAAAAAATATCACGGCTGTATATATGGAGTGGGTCTGCTTGTACCTTTCCTCCCTGATTTTTTTTGGCTCCTAAGTTTGAGTGGTTTTTGTGCTTCATTAGGTTTATTGGCCTGATTGTGTGTGTAGGCCACTGTATGATCTAGTTAGAAGAACATTTATAGAAGGGTTCAATGTCTGTAATATTTCCTTGCGTGGATTATTTAATGGTATCACTTGAACTGACTGGATTGATTCCTGTGTTAATTATTTAATGGAAAGAACATAGCCAAAAACTTCTGTAGTAACACAGGAGTTGTAGAGGTCCTGTCTGCCCTCTTGTTGCTGTCTGGGGTATGTGGTGATTTCAGAAGAGCTCTTACTCGGACCTGAATCTTTGTGCATCTCCAGACTGGGTGCCTGTGCTGCCTTTTCAGGTGACCCTCTGTACACCACACACAGGAAAAACAGATTTATTTGCAAAGGGGCCTGGAGTCTTCCTATGCAGATCTTGGTGTCTCTTCTGGAATTCCTGCCTCCAATTGCAGTTTTCTTGTTGGCACTGCTTGTCCTATAAAAAGATTTAATTTAATTATTTTAAAAGAATAAGATAAATGTAATTGATTCTTCGTAGATTTTTAGATTGCAATGATAATTGAGGAAAAATTTGCCTCTCTGGTAGTGATTGGCATGGACTTGGGTAGGTTTCACTCTGAGCTTCATGGGCAGGTTGGTGCTGAATCGTTGCAAAAGCTTGCCTGCATTTTCTTCTTCTCCTTCACTTTTGCCAATTGAGCTGATATTTAGAAGTGTGGGATCCATGATTTTTAATTCTCTTTATTCTCAGCTAACATTTCTTTTAATCCAAGTGCTGTTTTAAAATGCTTTATGCCTAGGTATTTGCAGTGTAAAAAATCGGTGGGAACAGATTAGTCAGGACATGGAAGAGTAATGTGTAGTAAATAGTGTATCCTGCCAAAGACAAGGCTGTTTTTATTCTATCCTTATGGTGGGAAGCGGTGTCTTATTACCTGTCACTGTTCTTTGTAGTATCCTGTAGAACTGGTGATGCATTCACAAATTCATAGGCTGTCTTGTGCTTCCTTTTTTTCCCAAATAGGCTTCTCAATAATTGTAACCTCAGAGTTAAAGCCAGGCAGTGATTGGCAGTACTCTTCTTATGCCTCTGTTCAGCTGGAAAGTTATATTTCCATTTGTGCCCATCTGTGTGCTACATGTTTTGGTCATTGATCACTGTTTAAAAGTCATGCAGAATGAAAATGCATTTACCAAGAAAGATAAATGGACAGTAAAGTGGTTTTCATCAGAAACCCAACTAGAGTGTCAAAAGGCAGGGTAGGAAAAGTGAAATAAAATTCTAGTGTGATGTGTAACATTCAACAAGTAAAACTAATGGTGATTGAATTAAAAAAAGAAGATTCAAAGTTGTGCCAATAATGAAGAATTTCCCAACCAGTGTTGGCTTTTTTTCTGGCCTTCCCAGTAGCGTGTCCTCGCAGTTCTTGGCTGATTAGTGGGATCAGGCCAGGCCCCAGGTCTGGAACAGCTCTGGTCCCCTGTTGTATAATTGGTGTCATCTTGTACCCCTTGGTTTCCTGCTTCCAGACCCTTACCGAGGTGGCAGCTGCCAAGTGCCAGAGGAGGCTGGAAGGAAGAAGTGCTGATGTAGCCAAGAGGGAATGATGGTCAGCAAGTGCTGAGTTGTCCCACCTGGTCTTCTCACCTTCCTACCTTCCCTGGGAATCTTGTCAGGGGGTGATAACAGCCTGATTCATAAATAATTAAAAATTTACATAATTAATTGAAATCTGCATTCTGTTGTGCTCTATTTCCAGTGTGGTCTTGTTTACTTTTCTAGGAGAAAAGGAATAATTTTCCCTTGTGCAGTACTGTAGCCTGTCTATCACCCTCACCCCCAGGAGGCGATTAGCCTGTGTATTTTCAAAAGTATAAATTTTGCCTGATTTTCTTGTCTTCATATGAGACATGAAGAAAAAATTGTGATGGCTCTTACTTTTTGTTAATGGTCATACCATGTACTACCTGTAAGCGTATATACCATGATGCTTATGTGCCAAACATCTTGTTTATGACTGATATGGTCTTTTTTGCCCTTATTCTTTTATCAGATATAAGAAACGTGTTTCCCTAAACATGGGTGAAACTGAGCAGAGACCAACGGCAGGATCCCGCTTAGGAGCTCAGGAAAATGCTGGGATCAGTACTTTGGAGCATGGACAGAAAGCACCTATGACACCTCCAGGAAAACTTGTCTCCATCAAAATTCAGATGCTGGATGACACACAAGAAACTTTTGACATTCCGGTAAGGATGGAGCAGGTCGGGGTGGCTAAAGATTGTTTAGGCATTTCTGATAATGCATATTGTCAAACCAGTTCTCTTTTTATTTCAGCTGTGGTTCTTTGGCTAATCAATTTGTGTTGCAGAGAAAATGGCTGTTGTGTATATCAGCATTAAATAGTTGATAATGCAATAGAATAGCATTAAACAGGGAAGTGAACTGTAGATTACAGTTATTAATTCCATTTCTGTTTGAACAGCTTCAGAAGAAGTTAAAGTCCTTGGTGGCTTTTTTCCTCAAATATTACAACAGTGGTTTCCTCTACTTTCTGAAGAGTTGATGTATTTCCTTGCTGCTGTTTTGCTCTTGATCCAATAAACTGTAGATCGATACAGATTTTTTTGTCTTTCCTCTGGCAAGTCCTTAGGCTATTAACTTGAAATCATTAAAGTTTTCCATAATTTATATCATCACTCTTACAAGCACTGAGTGCTCTCGCAGAAGTTGAGTGCAAGGAAAGAAGCAAAGCAGTCTCATCTTAAGTTTCTCTGTACCTCTGAGATTAATCTAGGTTTATTCTTGCCAAGGAAACAGAGCTGCTTTGGTGTGTGGTTGTGGTCAGTAGAATCAGTTAGAATTAGTTTTGATACCAAGACCAAGATCCAGTTTCACACGATCTATCTGTTAGTAGCCGCTAATGATTTTAACATGCCATGCTTACACCATTAACATGTAATGTGGTTGGCCACTGTTGCTGTTATGGAAGTGTACTGGAATGTATATTTTTCAAAGTCTTCAGGGTTCAGTGGATAGGAAAGCGGAAACCCGAGTTAAAATTTTTTCCTTTGTTACTTGCATTTTCTATAGCTATGGTAATTTCCGTGCCTTCATTGGCTCAGTTTTCCCCTCTGTAAAATGGAGGATCGCCAGCGAGATACAGAGGTCTTAGACATCAAGTGCCCTTGAAAAATGTTATCCCTCTATTAGCATGAAGGAATTCTGATTAGGAAAATCATAATTTAAAAAATGTTTATAATGTTTTTATGACCTGCTTGTGAGGTTTCGTTTGTCTGTCTTCTGTGTGTACATGCAGATGCTTTTTGATCTGCTCTCTGCTGCTGTTTGTGATCCAACTGCAGCTACGTGTTCAGGCTCAGATTTTATTTTAGTGGAAGGTGAATTCTCTGGACAGGCAGGTTATGTGTGAACTGAACTGCCATCAAGTGAAATGCCCGTATATGTAGTGACTTGTTACACCTTTGTGCCTTTCAGAATGCCTGTCAAATAAATACCCACTGCAAACAGTTGTGGAGGTTGATAAACAGTCTT
This sequence comes from Nicator chloris, assembly GCA_013400495.1. NCBI lineage: Eukaryota > Metazoa > Chordata > Aves > Passeriformes > Pycnonotidae > Nicator > Nicator chloris. Next base: position 99,128 of record WAAE01012325.1, on the reverse strand, counting down.
TAGGTAAAAGCAGTCTTTAGATAATTGTTGCTGTTCAAAAGTGTAGTTATATTTTAAATGATCAAACACTAATAAAATTTTGGTGCTCTTTTATGTGGCATGAATATCTCTATTACTCCAGAGACAAGTTTGGGGTTTTTTAAACCCATCTGTAGGTGCTAATTCACTGTATTTTGAAAATTGAAAATGATGTGCAGACACTTAACAAAAACGATTTTGAGATATGAGGTCCCTTTCATGAAATTGTTTAGAAGAAAATATAAAATCATGTGGCAGCAATGCACCCTGTAACTCCAGCTTTGCTTCTGGGAGTTCAAGGAAACAGTGTTTTTTGATCTTGAATATTAGAAGATATCAACATTTAATTTGTTTTTGTATTCAGCAACACCTGGAAGACGTGGGGATGTAAACAATTCTCTGTTGAGATCACTTCAATATGATTATTTTCAGAGACTTTTGTTTCATGACCATCACTACTCAAGGAAAGCCTGGTTGGTTTCAAAGTCAAACCTTATGGTGAAATACGCAGGATGCTTAGACACAAAATCTTCTACAGCAAATCTTTTCTAAAGCCTTTTGTCTTTAACCATGCATAGTCAAATGGAGGAATACATGTTGTTTTCAGTCTGCTCTAAAAGACATTAATTGTTTTAGTCCCATCTCATAAAACTGAGTAAGTCTTGGTACATCTAAATTGAGGAGTTTATTCATGTTGGAAACCCCATGTTCCTATTTATAAGGTTCATGTTTTTAGCCAAATTGGTACAGTATACACAGAAGAGGAAAGTGATGCCATTTCAACAAAATATTTTAGGAGCAGCAAGTGTGGCCGTGGGCAGAAGATATTAAACATACATGCCTAAGCACATCTGTGGGTTTGCTTTTCAGTGGAGAATTAAAGACTTTTTACGTGGTTGAAGATCTGAACTACACTTCCCAAAACCTGAGCTGCTACGATTATGAAAATAACTTTGCAAATAAAATACTAGTATAAACTGAGAAGGATTTGTGTTTCCTACAATTTCAGGAATTTTGCTGCACAAACCTTTCTATGTTAGCAAATGAGCCAAACTTTGGGGGGCTCTATTGATGCTTGTAATGTGTCTAGTAGGATAGTATGAAGTTTAATGATGCCAGTTTATTTTTATTTGCTCATGAAGTCTGCATAAAAATGGAAACAGATACTGGTGCTACTTCCTCCTGAGTTTGGGGGAACTAGTGAAGTAGTTGGGACTGTCCATCTCTCTAGTCCTACCTCTGTGCTACTCTTGTTATACCTTCAGCACCACTGCCCCATTAGCTGTAAGACCTTATCTATGTGGTATGAGTTTGTTATTGTTTTGTTTGAACGTTGTCATGGTTTTAGGTTTTTATTGTGTACTCGTTTATTTTTTCTTGTTTATTGAGTTTGGTTTGGTTTGTTTTAAAATCATGTTCCAGGAGACATGATTCAATATCCTTGCTCTTAAGCAATCCCTTTTCTCACATTGTATACAGATGACTTGTTACTATGAGTGCCAAATCCATCAGATTTTTATGTCTGTTCTGTATGTAACAAAACAGGAGGAAAATACGACCTACTTCAGTTACCCCTCTGCTGCTGCTCTTTGGGCTGTTTAAAAGTAAGGGTACTCCAGTGTCATTTGAGTTTCTAAAGGAAAATTAATTCTTTAGGTGTTAGTGCTTTGATGCCATATAATCATACCGTGTTTGGCTCATTGTATTGCTTCTCACAAGAAAAGAACCCCAAATGAACGAAAAAGAGAGGAGAGACATCCACATACCTATGTCTATGGACCCATAAATTATTTTTTTTTTATAGGAAAAACTCCACATAGTATGTGGAGGGATTTTCTATGGGAGACTTCACAAACAGAAGCCACAGTGAGGGCCTTTTCATCAATGGTTGTAAATGCAGTATTGTAAAAGAAAGGGATACATAAGAAAAATACTTTATGCTGCATGCTGTTAGCAAACAATATTTCATTGCAGAATCTTCCAACATTCCTGTATTCCAAAAAGCTAGTGAAAACTTGAATAGATAATCCTGGATGTTTTAAACACATCCAGTTAGCTGGTTGTGTACACATGCTTGAAGGAAGAGGGGGAAAGGCAGGCACTGCTGTTTAAAAAAAAAAAAAAAAGATTACATAACTTTGACTTTGTATTTCCTGCCTTTAACATATAAGGAAAGTATAAAATTCATCAGTTGTCTTTTTTGAAAGCATTTTTGTCTCTTCAGCTCTGAGAAGACAAATTATGTAGAACATCCTTCCCTCTTTTAAGTTATTCAGCATTTTATGACTGAGTCTCTGTACCTTTAGTTTTTTGTCTACCACAAACTCTCGGACAAGAACGGGATGTCAGCTGCAGTTGCAGGTGATTAGTGCCTGAAAATCAATGAGTCAAGAGTTCATGATCATCCAGGTCCTGCAGCTGGTGGTCATGATGTTGCATGCAAATGTGGAATATATTTCTCTCCTGCTTTTTGTTTCTAATTTCTGCTTTGACTGTATTTTCTGAAAAATTAGTTAGATATGCTAAGTGGAGACTGTAGAGGTCCAAAATACAGCATTCTGTTTCAGCCAGTGTTTGGCTGAGTTATGACTGTGTGATAGAATGAGCAAATTTCCTTTCTGCTAGGTAAGAGGATATGGCTTTAGATAAAATGACTAATGTGAAGGAGGAAGAACATTTTCCACCAGTGTACACATAATGATAATCACATATAGATAGATCTTGGGCATTTTGAAAGGTTGACACTTCAACCTGAATACTTGCAAAACCCAGCACTGCAAAACAGGGGTTGCGTGTTATGTAATAGAACGTGGAGATGTACAGCTTTGTACTGCTCGATTTTCCTCTGCTTTTATTTCTCACCTAAGTTAGTTGAAGGAGAACAGGACTGATTCCATAAAACCATAGCAAAGCTTAGATTTTCATATATTTGTTTTGATATGAACTCCCCTGTAGATTCAAAGCAGTTTAAGTGAAAATGAAATACAATTTTTAAAGAACAGTAGAAATAGCTGATGATTGCATCTACTTCAGATCCTTTTGGGAAAAAAAAACCCTTTCATGTTTAGTGTCTATGGCATTATATTATATTTACTTTTATAGTTGTTTCATTGCCAGAAGTAATCTGTTTTAAAACTACTCCTAAACGCACAGTCAGTGTTGTTCCTGTCTAGGAAATGCTGAGGACAAGACTGATTCTCTTGTTAGACTGCCAGGATGATTTGGTGACTCAAACCAGTTTAACCCTGACTGATATGATGCTTGTCACTGATCACATCCTACTCTCTGGGTGAATGAAGATTATGTGACTGGGATATTATTGATGCTAAATAGCAAATGAGGGCTGTTTCTTTCGTTTTGGCATCAAAGGTGAGATCAAAGTATGTCACAGGAGGTTAGGATTCTTCTTTTAGTTAGGATCTGGTCTCTTTAATTAAAACCAAACCAAAGTCTTCTTTATTGTGTCTGCAAGAGAATAGTTGCTTCCTTTTTGTGGCTGTCTTTTGGAATGACCAAAACATGCTTGGCTGTCCAATTACTCAAGTTTATTAAACATCTGTTTTTTGTATTGTGTCAACTTCCTTTCCCTTTGAATGGATGCAAGCTTTGTGAAATATGCTGGGTCGGAAAATGTCATCTGCTTTGGGGGATTAACACAGATTCCTCAAGCACCAGGAGTCTCGTGATAGAAAGCAGGGGAAAGGTGTAATCCTTTGCAAACGTCATTTGTAAACATTTCATTTCAATTTGCTCTTCTCTTGGAAGTGAAAAGCTTCAGATTACCTGAGAATACAGAATAAAGACCAAATGGTCTTGGATCTACAACTATTTATCTTCCACTAGAGTTTGGATGTAGTACCTTGGTAGGGAATTTCTCTGCCTCAGTCCCAAATTTTTCAGACAGAAGGACTTCATAATCCTTCATATTATGAAGTCCTTCTCTCTGAAAAATTCATAATGGGGGTCTTTTTCTTAAGGATAATGTTCTGGGTGTGGGATTTTCTGTTTGACTGGTTTTGTTTGTTCATGCAGTCATATGGTGGTGGTTCATATTCCCTTTGTGGGGAAAATGCTGTCTATTAACTGTGCTCCCACAAGCTTCAGGCCAGAATGTGTGCCAGGAAAAGCTAAATATTAGAAAATCTCGATAGTTAATAACGAACATTGCATGTGCTTTCTTATAAATTTCCACAAGTGCTGTGTTACCTATTAAATTCAAAATTTCAGCCACAGTTTCACAAATGTCTGAATTATTTGCTGTTGAATTTGTGGGTCATGATAATTGCCTTGTCCTAGGTATTTATGCCTCTCCTCAATATGCAGCCATAACCAGTGAAATAAACAATTTAATAAAAAGAGCACGAGACAGTATGGCAATGCAGAAACGTAAAACAGTGTTTTATGCTTTCTTAGCCAGCTTCAACTTCAGTTCAATTATGAATTGCTTTTTTTTCCAGCTTAGGAAGTGAACAGCAGGTCAAATGTCAGTTATTCATCAGTCTGAGACTTTCTTTTCTTCTCGTGCCTGAAATTATTTGGCCATTGCTGTCAGACTATTTCCAGTGAATATCAAGCACTTCAATATTCACTAATTGTCACGCCAGCTCTGCTGGGTCTTCTGAAATTACAAGAAAAGTAATTTTTTTTCTTCAACTCTCAAACACATCAGTTGTATTTTTCTCAGCAGAATGTTGTTAGTGGCTACCCAGTAAACTGATTTTTGTTGGCAATGTTTAGAATGTCTTTGTGGGAAGACAGGGTATTTTAGTGATGTGTGTTAATAATTTATGTGCTTTTCAAAGTGGGAGAGAGGATAATCCACAAGCAAACTTCTGTAACTTGAGGCAGCAGACTGTTTAAACTGATTTCTTTGTTAGGATTCTGTAGAATGAATAGAACAAATGGGAATGTAATTTTAAGTGCCAACAAATCCAGTCCATTCTCAGACTAGATTGATGTATTTGAAGATAAGTGGGAAATGCATGTAATTTTCTTGAATGAATTAGCCTAACTTGTAATCATGGAAGGCTTCTCAAATATAGCCTTTTCACCCCTCTTGTTGAGCTGGCTCACCAAGCCGTGCACCGATGTGTGAGCCAGCACAAAGCAGAGGATGGAGCTGGCACAGGAAGGGCAGCTGTGGATGCAGAGGCAGTGTGGGACGCTTTGTGAACTCTCCTGCCCTGACTGAAGGGGTCAGTGAAATCATGCTGTGAATTTTGGTAGTGGTGTCTACGCCTGTGAGTTGGGTGCACAGTGCTGGTGAGGCTGGATTGATGGTCTGTGTGGGGAGCGTGCCGTGCTCCCCAGTTACGGGGCGCTTCCTTGGGCCGCCTCTTTGGAGGAGACAAATGTCCAAGGAACAGTGGGAGCGTGTTTGCCATCTCTCCTCTTCAAACTGTACATATATGGGTGTCTCGTGGTACAAACTCTGATTTTGCTACCTCTACATTTTCCCGTTTCAGGGGTGATGGGGGAGGGATGTTCTGCCTCTGGTCACAGGCAGGAGGAGAGCTGATCTGCCTGTTGTGTGCATCCTTCCCCTGAGACTGAGCTTCACCTCTCCCATCCTTGAAGTGTTTAAAAGATAGATGTCAAAGCCTCAACTAATCATTTTCATCCATACTAGAGTGAAAGCATGGTACATTGAACAGGCTGCTAATCATGCCTGTCTCAAATGTGTATTTTAGGATGGCATTAATTGCTCTCTGGAGGTGCTTGTATATCCCTGCATGTTGCTTTTTTCTGTTCCAGTAGTAACAGGAAATCATAGAATCATTTGGGTCAGAAAAGGCCCTTGAGATATTTAAGTCCAACTGTATTTATGTAGCATTTAACTATAAAACAGTATCATACAGTTTAAAAAACTTAAAGGAAAAATGCTGTGATATATTATTTTTAGATGTGGATCCCTCATACATGAAACAGATCAGCTGGATATCAAGATAAGGAACATCCTCACCACCTGCATGCAGTCAAATGACATGGATATAATGGTTATCATCATCAATAAAACCAAGCAGAATCAGCAGCCAGACAGGGTTGAATGCATAATGGGAAAGGAAATTTCTTTTTCTCACAGCAGTTCCTGCTACGGGGATTGTCCTCTCACCAAACTCCTCCCCGTATCACTTACCTTTGCGAAGAGTGTAAAAGTTGCAAAATAAAGTGTGCCATGGAGAAAGAGTGCATTGGTGCTGTGCTGCAGTGGTAAATATGCATTACATGATTTACTTAAGCCCATTCTTTGTTAACACCAGGTGATCAAGCTCAAGTTACTTTCTTTAAGCTCTTTATGAAAAACAATTGTCCATGCCTCTGGACATATGTTCTGGAGAGGCGTAATAAATGAATGGGATAAACTTCTGGGAGAAAATAGCTGCCTTTCTCCACCTCCTGGATTTAAAAAGTGTGCGTTGTCCACAGCTGGAGAAATGCAGTATAAGTGTGATGCTTTGCCAAGAGCACAATCTCATGTTAGACTTAAGGCATTTTAAAGCACACCCAGTTTATAGTTCTGCACTGGGCAAAAGAAGAGAAAACTTGGGCTCATATATAGAGTACTACTGGTATGTGATTGTCACAGAGTATGGTGAATGGCCTTTCAGAGCACTGATTTTCAGTATCTTAAATTGCAAAAGCATATTCGCTTGTAACTTGTTCTCTACCCTATTTGAGGGATGAAGGTACCTTGATTTTGGGACCCCCATGCAGCTGCTTTCCAACATTGTTTTGAACAGAAAGCTATCTGTGCAAACAGAGGCTTATGTAGTGCAGGATAAAAGAACAGCAAAATGTTCCAAATTGTCCATTCGTTTCCCTTTCAGTTTATTCTCAGTGGATCATCTATTAACAATTTTTGCCTGATGATAACACAAACTGCTGACATCAGTTCAAGTTCTAGCACTTCCTTGGTTGTCTCATTTGGTACCTCTTGTTCCTTCATTTCTTGGCACTAGAACATGCCCCCTTATATTGCTTATCCTTTTTGTTCTCTCTTCCTCTCTGCAGCTCCTTTGTAACTCCTGGTTCGATTCCTTGCTCTTGGTATTCTCCAAAGAAGCAGGAGACAGCAGTGTGGGAAGATGCAGGAGTTCTAGGTGTATCTCCTGGGTCTATACCCAGCTTCATTCTGTGATGATGTCCTTCCTCAGTGCAGTATCAGGTCTCTGTGTTACAAGCCGTGTGCAGTGCTGCATAGGGGAGGAAGTGCTCCTCACTTGTAAAGACTGTATCTACAGTCAGAACTAGGGATGCTTTCTGCAGTGGCACAGTCACATTCTCATTCATACTCAAACTCTGAGAGTGGGAGGAGATATCCAGTTTTTACTTAAGATAATTCGTGGTTTGAAAGTGAAATTTGACTAGCTTAAAATTATCTAAAGAAACCTTTATAGCCAGGATGCAGTGATTAAAGCAGTGTGTCTTATCTTGGTACAGTATAAAGGGCTCCACCAGTTCCCAGATTTAAAAGCCTTCAGAAACTTATTAATATGCTGCTTACCTGTAAACTTATCTCCACTGCTCCGATGAGCTGCCTCCACCAGGCTGTGATTGCAATATGCACACGCAATTAAATGTTGTCTTTTGCATGCCAGTGTGTAAATCACATAAAATACATGGCTGAAAATGTCTGCCAAAGCTTTTGTGTGTATCTGAATCAGGCTACCGTGTTAAAATCATTCTTGGATAAATATGTCAATTTTTGAATAAAAAGTGATGCAATGAGGCACATATCAAATGCCAGATAACTCAGCAAATACAAACAGCAGTTGCAGAAGTAGATTACAATATCTCCTTTTCTTATCCCCATCCCCAAAATGGAGGCTTTGATAGAAATTGCACAAACATAATGCTGCCAGAATATAAATAGTAAATGGTGAATTATGACTTAGTGCCAATTTGCTTTTTGATGGCCTGTTGGCAGATGCAAATATTCATGCAGAGCACAGCAGCAGGGAGTTTTTCTTCTCATTTCTTTCACTGTTATCTTCTCACCTGGTTTTCTGGTTGAACCTGGAGTAATTTCTTCTTTTTTTTTTTTCAGTTTGCCTTACTTTTATAATTCTAGTCTTGTTCTCATACCATTATATTTTCATATGGTTTTTATTGAATTTACAATTATTTCCATTTAGTAGATAGTGGGGCAGTATGTGTGTGTAGATGTTGCTTAGCATTCAGAGGCTAGTTCTTCCTGCATAGAGGGGGACCTTTTGCTCTTCAATGACTCTTCACATTTCATTGCTTCATTCCCTGGTGCAGATGCTCGGTTTTACTCCCTGCTGTCATCTCACCCCCATCTAACATCTCAGTTTTGTCCTTTCTCAGTAAACATTCATCTTTGTATCCTCTGTGAAGACAGGTTGCGTAGCTCCTTGTAGAACTCTCTTTCTGTTCTTTTGCAAGGAACACATTTGGGCAGAGCAGCGGGTCCTGGATCTGGAGCGACTGTGAGTTAGGGAGCACCTTGCCTTTCTGCTTGCTGGCAGGGATGAGCCAGATCCTCATCCCCTTTACCTAGTCTCTGGTTGACTGGAGTAACCGGACATGAGCTGGGTTGCATTGTATGGTGATGTCATCCAGGAGTCTCCTCTGAGAGTGCCGCCCTTTGAAATTAATCTCAGGTACAACCATTTTGGTGAACAGGATTGAAGTAAGAGGCATTTTGCAGGATTAATCTCAGGTACAACCATTTTGGTGAACAGGATTGAAGTAAGAGGCATTTTGCAGGATTAACTAAGGTAATACATGTAAACTGATGTAAAAGAGAATGCTTTGTCAAAGCTTTTTGTAAAGATACCGCTCAGCAAATATAAAAAGACATTCTCAAGTAGTTTTTATTACTGGATTTGCAGAGTAGCTCCGCAACCAGAAGTATCCGTAGCTCAGTGTCCTCTGCTCCTAGATCTTCCAGAGTAATTCAGAAACACCTCTGCAGTCAATGATAAACAATGATAAACAAAAGAAAATGCTTTTCAGGAAAGCACTAAACATACTAAAGCACTAACATAGCATGATACAGAGTGGAAGGGACTCTGCAAGTAGTCTGGTCCAACTCTTGGCTCACGGCAGGGCCAGCAGTGAGCAGATTGCTCAAGGTCCCTAAGAAACACTGAACCGTAAGAATTCAGGGCTAACGTGTTCCAGAATTTCTTTTTTTTTTCTTTGAGAACCTTAGTTGGATTTCAGAGTCACCAGTTGAAGATCTGTCACTTTGAAGCCCGTGACCTGTAGATCTGAGATAGAAACCTTTAGGTTTTCTGTATGGCAAATGGGTGTTTGCAGCCATATCTGTGGGCTTATAAAAGAAATTAGGCAGTAGCCATTTTATAAATGAGAGCCATGTCATAAGCTTACTTATGTTCTAGAGTTTTTCAGACCCTTCAGCTTTTCTTTGTAGTTTTTTACTTCATGTCAAAGTTTGGGTATGTGTGCTTTGAAAGGCTATGGGAGACTGTAAAAATAAAATTCAAGTGGAAAGCAAGCTCTTCAAATGGCTGATTGTGTCACAACCTGGTCAACTCTGTGACTTTACCAAAATCTCAGGAAGAGCAAGGTAGAAATAGCAAGCTGCAGGAGACCAGCCTTAGTGAACAGGAGAGACTTTCATAACAGCATCTACTTTTAAAAAGTCAACAAACCCTTCTGAAGATCTCACGAAAACCTGACTTTACACCAGCTTTGGAAGAGCTAAGTTTTCAGACTTTTTTTCATGTGAAGCCATTGGATTGCTGTTGTTAGAGAAATAGAATTAGGAGCAGGTTATCTTTTTGTTTCTCCTATGAAGGCTGAGTCTAGCCATTGCAATTTCTTTCTGTATCTGTTCCATGAAATGAGTAACTTTGAGCAGATATACGTCTTCGTAACTTTGAACAGGTATGTGTGCCTCTCAGTGGAAAGGTCACTTCTCTGCAGAGCATTTCAGATCTGTGCTGCTTATGTTTCATCACAGGGAAGACAGTATACACACAACTTAGCCAGGAGAAGTGACAAAAGGTTACTGAGGAAACGGTTCAGCATTTCCTTGGGCCAAGGGAACAAGTCTTTGAGGATCAGCTAACGCTGCTGCTGCTTGTTTCACTGAAATGATTGATTTCCTGCACAGGAATCACACACATATAAGCTGTGAAGTAAATTCCAGGTATGTTTTAGATGTGGTGGGGTTTGGGGTTTCTTTGTTTTGTTTGTTTTTGTTTGTTTGTTTCTTTGTTTTGTTTTGTTGTGGTTTTTTGTTTGTTTGTTTGTTTTGTATTGGGATTCTATTTAGGATGCCATAGGGGAAGAAAAAAAACAGAGCTCAAGTCCTCAGCCTCAGTGGTAGTGTTTTACCAAGAGTTAAACTGAAGGTTAACTCCTTCAGCACCCAGAATTAATTCACTAGCCACTCCCTGTTATATAATTACTCGAAAATGAAACTCGTTCACCTCACAATAAAGTAGCATGAAAGGATTAAATAAAAATAAATAATGCAAAATGATTTTTTTGAATCTGTAGATAGCTTAGGTATTAATGTTAAAATGTCAAATTAGCTAGACATTTTAACAGAAGATGCCTGGCTAATCTGACTGTGAGTTATGATTATTTCTGAAGACAAGTAACTTCTCCTCCTCTCTTGAAGACACCTCAGTACTACTCACAGGTGATCCATTTGTCCTTTGTAGCCATGATATCCTCACATTGATATTTCCCAGGTGAACAGGTATCACCAATTATCGCTGTTTTCCTCTGGGGGCATTTGAAGGCTCCAAAAGACTGGCTAGTGGTTGTGCAAATTCCTTTGAAAAGGTCATGCCTATGGAAGGCCATACCACATCAGTGAACTCATTTCTTGTAGAAATGATCCATGAATTCCTGGGCTCTTGCTGCCATCAGCTGAAAACCACTGCACTGGTATATGAAGTGCTTGGGTACGTACATAGCTCTGTACCTCAGCATATAAACTGTTTTTAACTCTTCTTTTGTCACAATTGTAGAGTTTTGGCCCTGAAAAGCACTCTAGCACCAAGTGGAGCACCCACTCTCTCAAGAAAATGCCTTTGCCTTCACTTTCAGGCTTCAGTCCAGGAGTGGGTTTCTTTCACATTCCTTTACTGGTGTCTAAGAGGACCAGAGAGTGAGCTGGGGCCCAAGGCCATGATTTTCCGTGTTCCTTAGTGGTTAGCTGGGTTTCTGGCTGTCTTTTAGGCTGCTCTGAGGAGAGCTGACTGAGCTGTGGCTAGCTTTGAGCAAGGGCTCATCCTGACCTGTGAGTCAGTGTGTCCATTTCTGGCCATTGGGGTTGGGCTTGCTCCCTCATCCTCTTTTATTTGCAACGATGAGGACACAGCTAACAAGGTTGAGGATACAATTGCGTCTATAAGGATAGCCCTGGGGTACTGCTGAAGATGTGGCCACATCTTCTAGCATGACAGATAGAGTAAGCTTGTTGATTTTGTGTTCGTCTTGCATTTTTTCTGTTTCCCTGACCCTCTCTGATGAAATCATTTCATGGAAGATAAACACTGCACTGAGGCTGGTGTAACATTTTGTGTCCCAACCTGGCACAAGCACTCGCTCCTCTGCTTTTCTCTCCTTACTCCCCAGCATCCAAAGCCCCTTTTGGATCTGCTGATGCCTCCTACCTCCACAGTCTTTCTGTGGCAGAAAGTTCAAGCAGTTTGCTTCTTCTTTTACTTTCTCTAAATTGATGAAAGTAATAATCTCAGCTTTATAAGATTTGAACTATTCTGTTTAAACTGCATCATAGAAATGGGCCAGTTATTACTGTCTGTGATGATTGTGTTTTGGTGATTGGCTGACTAGAAGAGATTGAGGTGAAGAAGAAGGATTTGTTTAGAGAAAGGCAAATCTGCTTTAGTGGCAGATCAAGTGCAGACGAGAGTGATGGAAAAAGGGTAGGATAGGCGGGAAAAAGGAACCTCTAAAGATGCAGAAGTATAAAAAAGCTCACTAATAGTAGGGGGAAAGCATTGTGCTGGACTTGTGTAAATCTCTAACTTACCTGAATTCTTTTTTTTTTTTGGTCTGTACTGAAACACTGGAGGTCTGGTGCTTTTGTGTCTTAAACATCACAGCATGACAGTCACATGAAGGAAGGGCACTAGAAATGAACAGTGACTGCACAGTGCAGTCTGTCAGAGTTGGAAGCAGAACCCCTCACTCGCTCTTTTTAATTGCTGCCTATCAATGCTTACGTACAGCAGAAAGTTAATGATGCATCTCTTAAAAAATGACTGCAAATTGCAAGTCTGTTACATTTATATAATTAATTTGAACTAAAAGCTGTACCTAAGATTCTGCTAAGGCACAGTTGCATATTAGAGCCATAAAGTTGTATGTGCAGCCACAACATAACTGCCTGCTCCTTACTCTCCATGTTCTGTAAGTTAATTATTTCTAATTCATCTGTTAATTATTTTTGATATTATCAATGTTGATGTCAGGAAAATGGTCTTTTAGGAAATACATTGAATCCAAATTACAATGGTCTAAAATATATTTGAGTGAAGAAAATACCTTCATTAGAAATACCCAAAGTAACCAGCTCAGCACAGGCCATTTCACATATCCCAAGACAGCGGACACTTGACTTCCAAAGTGAAACCTGAGTGGTGAATTTAGCAGTAAGGTGGTGTAAATCAGCTTCTGTCAGTTCCATGCTTTTAAATATTGCAAGCTGCAGCAGTTTAAAAAGGAACTCAGGCTTCTGAAAATGCAAGTGATCAACAAAAGAGTGATTTGGGGTTGTGTTAAATTTGGAACCTGTTTGTTTGAGAGGCAGTTTAATGTTTTGAGTTCTCAGAATGGAGAAAGATTGGGGGATTTCTGTTCTCACCAGGCACTTCCTACCACAGCTGCTTGAGTGAGTTAATCTCCTTGGCTTCACATCTGTTCATTGCCTCTCTCCGCTGCCCCCATCTCCACACCAGAGCAGGAGCCCTGTGGCTCTCCTGGCCACTTTTTCCCATCCCAGGGCTCAACTTCTCATTTCCTAGGCTCCTGCCCTTATTTCAGCCTGTTGCCAGCTGCCAGGGAAGAGCTGCTGAAGGATGCTGAGTGTGGCTTGCTGTGTGACTGCTGACCCTTGGGCAGAAAAGGGAGGAGGGTGCAGTGTGGCACCTGCAGGACAAGCTGTCTCTACAAGGGCTGGGAAATGAGGCAAGAGTGAGTAGCTGGAGCAAGTTTTCCAGCATCTGACTGAAATGACCAACAAGGTAATGCCAAATTACTGGGAAGGTAGGCTTCCTGCTGCCATGGCAACAGAAGTTACAGTGCTGACTGAATTCGTTATTCATGAAGAAAATAAGGTAAGAATTGGCAAGTCCTACTTATTCTTCCACACTTTCATTTTCACTTTGTTAGTGATGCAGTGTTTGAGACAGATGCTTTGGAAGGGAATATTCGTGTTTAAAACAAAATTGGAAATCTTTGGTTTTCTTGCACTCTTTTTAAGAGAATGGAAATGTTTTCACCCTTGATACAAGAAAGCTTTTATTGAGCCAAACTTAAGTATGATGAGAAGACAATAAAACTTTTAAGTAGCTTGAAGGTTTTTCAAGTTCTCCTGAACTTTCATCTGGTGAGCCTGTGTCCTGGAGAGAAAATATTTGGCTTAAAGGTTAAGATGAATTAGGTGACTTTTGATTATCCAAAGAATGAAGGCTGTGTTTGTACCCTCATTCCTGTTTCTTTGCATATGGTTCTTTCATCCATTCAGTCTGTGCTAGTCAAGGAGGAGGACTGTTTGAAGAAGGCACTATAGGGCACTCTGTCTCTCATCCAGCAACAGCTGAATACTTTATGGAAGTATATTAAGTCCTTGACAGGAGAAGGTAGCCAGCTGGCTGCTGCAGCAGGATATTCTTGTTCTCCCTCACAACTGAGAAGGAGAAGTTGGCAGAGTGCCTGCTGAGCCTGCCAGGGAAGAGTAGAGGCACAAACTCATGCAGTATTTTAACTAGGTGGGCTGTTAACCAAAAAACTAAGAGAAGAAAGCACACATTTCAAGTCTGCCCAGGCCACCAACTGGAAAGTGGTAAAGGGCTGACTCTAATATGAATAATTACCATCCAAGAGCCTCCATGCTTTGGGATAGCTTAGAATGTGGTTACTTTAAGGTTGCAAACAAGTGAAGTAACTACACTGGTGTTTGTTCTGCTTGAAATAGCATGTGGAATGGTGGTTCCTCACTGGTTAGAATAGTGCTGTGACAGTTCTACAAAATCTGGAGTCTGGATATGATTTGATTGTCTTTTCTTTTCCTAATAAGTACAGCTCAAGTCAAAATATCTGTGTGGGTCACCAAAAAAGATATTGTAAGGAAAGGAATTCACATTAAAATCAGCAAATGCAGGAAAGAGAGAACACAAGAACAGTGCTCACCATTTCATTAAGCCAAGTTTTTAAACAACACAAAACACTATCCAGTCAATCATCCATTTCCAAAAAGCTAGCAGGTGAAAACAGCCTTAAGGCACAACCAATTAGCACAGAAATAGGTGTGTATTTTGGGTGTGGATGACCAAATATGCTGAGGTACAAGTATTTGAAACAAAACAAGCCTCAGGTCATTATTTTATAGCCTGTTCTTCCTCGTATTCTTCCTTTAATGAAGTCTCCCAGGAAATGCTATGTGGATGCTCCATTGACTGATAAGTGAAGCCTCTCCTTTAAGCACTGAAACTGGTGGTTCAGGAGATGTTTTTAGTAATTTAATGAAGGAATCCTCTGACCTCAGAGGACAAATCAGATCTGGGTTCTGTGTTTGTAAATGCTCTTCAGGGACCTCCACTGTGTTTTGGAACAGACCTTCTCTCAGTTTTTACATGATTGCTGAAGATAAAGATATTAACAGTAACTACTGAGGCCTATCTGGATTTTTGATGATACAGTCTTGTATGGTGGGAAGGTATTTGAAACAAATGGCATAGAGGTTCAACATTCAACATGCATTGAGATTATATAGTTCTTTGAATACACAGTCATACTAACCTTTGATGTCCAAGATCCAGGTCACCATTTATGAAGATAACTAAATATTCACATGGTCTGGACTGACCTTTCAAAAGGCAGGAAATACTGCCCTGAATTGCTTTCCCCTAATTTACTTTTGATAGATCTCATGGGTAGAGTTGGAAAAAATACTTGAATGCTGGTATCAGTTTACTCTCCCTTCCCAAACTGTCAAAATTAAAGTAAGCTCTGATTCCTTTGTTCACAGTGAATCATATGTGTTCATATAAAAACAGTCTGTTTTGACCACACTGTTTTGACCCCAAACAGCTGGAGTTACAGCTCCAGTTTAAGATTGTGGGTTATTATAATAGGTGCTGGCTTTAGTGCTATCTTATTGTCCACTTCACAAAATTAGAGGTTATCTGGCACTGTTTGATGCAAATAACCAGTCTGCCTTAAACACAGCAGCACCTTACAGAGCTAGGTGAACTGTGTTGTACATTCATCTGAAGTCTGCTTTTCCTTAACTTTGACTAGCAGCAATCGTAGTCATGCTGGAAGTAATTAAAAATATAGGAACACTTTATATATAAATGTAGATGCATGATGGAGATGTAACTACTAATTGAGATGTTGAATGTAACTCTTGACTTCTTGTCAAGCCTATTGGGTAGGCTTTGCCTGCAGGTTTATTTTGCAGCTTGCAGACCCGCTTCAGCTGCTCATTGAGCTCCTTGTGCAAAGGCTGAAAGGAGGGTTGGGAATTTATTGTGCTTTTTCAGTTGTTCAGCGAAGAGGCAGTGGATACATCTCGGGTTTCACTTAGCAAGGTGAAGGAATTTCAGTCCTTGTTTTTAGACTTGCAACTGCTTGAGGCTTCAAAGCCGTGTGTGTGTGAAAGAGGAAAAGAGGGAAGGAGGAACACATACCACTGCTAATCTTAGGTAAGGTAAACGTAAGGGTTGAAATCCCAGCTGTAAGAAAGCAGCTGCAGTAGCAGAGGGGCCATTCACTGCTCTCAGGAACAGGTAGAGCATCGTAAAGACCTCGGTATCCTGTTCAGCAGGATATTGATTGCTTATTCCATTTTTAAAAAATCTGTAGCTATTTTCTAGTTTTGCTTCCAAGAAGACCAATATATTTTTAGTAATAGAATTTGGTCAGCAATTTGTTACTGAGTGGTCTGTATGTCATCTACAATAAGGAAAACATTTTAAAGAATTTGTCATATGTTGAAGAATCGGATGTAATGAGAGAGGTTAACTTTAAAAAAATTACCTCTAGTTTCATTTGGAAGAAGAAAGTAGGAAGCATTAGTTGCTTATTTTTACTTGTGGTCCAAGTGTTGGGAGCACTTTAATGTCTCTCTCTCCTGTTTTTTTTTTTTTTTACTCTGTGTTGTTAGACTTTTAATGTCCCCAGCTGAAAAAGGAAATTAACCAGGAATCCCAGTTCCGTCTGTTCTTTTGTACAATGGCACTTTCTCACAACAGGACAGCTACTTGAAGGGGAGCAGGAATGTTCTGCCAGTTTGTCACAAACTCTTGCTAACCACATGGGAAAAGCTCAAGAGCAGAGAGAAGAATCTTGGCCTTAGTCTATTTTTTCCCCTTTGCATGGGGGCAGAGGAAGTCACAGACATGAAGAAGCACTTTTTACTGAGTGCAGGAGCTAAAACTCCTTATTTTTATATTTTTATAACTCTTTATTTTTGAGAGGGAGGTAGCTTTGCTATAGACTTCTGCAACAAATATAGCCCTGCAAGTTGCATTAAAAGAATACATTTAATAGGCAAAATGAACCTAGCAATTACCAAAATGTCTCATTTTTCTCCTACAGTTAGGTAACCTGTTTTGAATTCCAGATCACTGAGCATAGAGTGGTTTGAGTTGAAAGGGACCTTAAAGATCATATGGTTTAGATGCCCCTTCCTTGGGGGGGGACACCTTTCACTAGACAAGGTTGCTCAAAGCCCCATGCAACCTGGCCTTGAACACTTCCAGTGATGGGGCATCCACAATTTCTCTGGGCAACCTGTGCCAGTCCCTCACCACCCTCACAACGAAGTTCTTCCTAATATAAAATCCAAATCTACGGCCTTTTGGTTTAAAGCCATTCCCCCTTGTCCTATAACTACATGCCCTTGTAAAAAGTCCCTCTCCAGCCTTGTTTCAGGCCCCTTTTATTTAGTGGAAGGCTGCTCCAGGGTCTTCCTGGACCCTTGTCTTCTCCAGGCTGAACAACCCCAACCCTCAGCTGTTTGTCCTCATAGGAGAGATGCTTCAGCTTCTGATCATCTCTTCTGTACTCCCCCTAATAGCTCCCTGTCCCTTCTGTGCTGGGGACCCCAGAGCTGGATGTGGTGCTCCATCTGGGGCCTCACAACAGTAGAGTTGAGGGCAAGGATCGCCTCCCTCAAATTGCTGTTCACGCTGCTTTTGAGCAGTAGTTGGATTTTGTATCAGCCAAGCAGTTACACTGATCTACTGTATAAAGAAGAAGTGAGAGAGAATGTGTGTACCAGTAAATGACATTATAGTATATTATTATTGGTATATGACAGAGTCACAGACTGTCTGAGGCACCTGGTGTCATCTGCTCCAGTCTTCCTTCTCAAGCAAGGCCACTCAGAACAAATTGCCCAGGACCACGTCCAGATGGCTTTTGAAAACCTCGAGGTATGGGGGCTCCTCAGCCTCTTTGGGCAGCCTGTAGCACTGCTTGGTCACCCTCAGCATTTCTGGGTGGTTGGTGGCTGTACCAGCAGTCACTCCGCACGGCCCCACGTGAAGCAGAGCGCAGTAAAAACAAAATAACTGTTTTCTCTAATTGGAGAAATTGTGGTTGTTACAGCAGAGTTCCTTGCCAACGATTAAGCATTTGCATTTATTTCTAACAGTTTAAAGATATCTGGAAGCACTAGTGTAATCCTCTGGGATGAGGCTTCATAAGGTACAAAACCTTTTGATAATAAATAGACACTAGGCTTGCATAGGACTTTTTTCCCTAGAGCTGTATTAAGCTTGGGTTTATCTCATGTGCCATTTGTTTGGGATGCTTTTATTCAATAAACTGTCTCTGATTAATCATAACATTTACTCAGACCCACTCTGTTTAATGTGCTTTTCTCTTCCCCCCCCCAGCTTGCAAGAACATAGCACTACAGAGGGATGTAAGTGCCCTTTCACTGCAGAAATTCTTTTCTGTGAGTCCAGAATAGCTCAGGTCCAAGACTTCTGTTGCAAACATTCCCAAAAAGGGTTTTAGTAAGTCAAAAACGTTGAGTTACTGACTTCATTGATTATTTCTGTCACATTAACCTTGACCTACTAAACCAGGCAGCAATTGCTGTTTTGAATGCAAGTAGAACCAGAGCTGGCATCAGCAGCTATTGTGCTGTTCTGCATTCTCTGTCTGTAGCCAGATTCTTCTGTTTCACTTTGGTACCTGCTGGCATCTACATACCCAAATTGTTGATTGACAGGTGCACTGTGAGAGTCAAAAATATTTATGAAATGGAGATGATAGTGAAATGCCTTAACAAGGGAAGGGAACCCCAAATGCAAAGCCAAGAGAAATTATCTGTATAACTTGATACTATTAGCAGCTGTTGGCAAGGTCAGGAAAGTTATTAAAAGTTAAGTCTCTGTAAAGTATCTAGTATCCCTCTACCTGAATAATTTACTGTAAAAAATATTAAAAAAGTGTAAGTATAATTCTTTTGGGATATCTGTAGAACAGGGTAATAAATTCTAAGACTGCGCCTGTATTTTTTAAAAATGCCTTGAAATTTTTATGATTTAAACTCTAATGCATATACTTTTTCTTTAAAGTAAAGGGATAGGCAAGTATTTTTCTTTATAGTTTGTCCACTACCCACTTTTTTGCAATAGGGTAAAAAACTGAATTTTCTGTTTTTAAAACATCTCTTTATGGAAATACCCCATAAAGGGCTATTGACCTCCATATGAGACAATATTTGTTTCAATTTTAAGTGAGAGGAAAATACGGCCAAACCAAGGAATCTTTAGCTTTATCATTCCTATGCCAGTGACTGCCAAACCATTGGTTTCCCATCACGGATCTGGTTTTTAATATCCAGCAGTTACAATTTCAAGAATTCTCACTGCTGGCAGTGGCACACATGTTTTCATTTACTGCATTACGGGTATTCTCTAGACAGCCAGTCTGTTGAAAAGAAATTAATTCCAGCAGTGAACTAAGATACTGAATTCTCAGCAGTTTATTAATTCATGTTTTTACATTGAGGCTATTTATATCTGGATTGAATTAATTTGAATATGTAACCAGGTGGTTGTGGTTATATCTTTTATTATCCACTGGATTTGAAAAGCCAGCAGAATGCAACTGCAGAATGGGAAAACTCACTAATTACAGTTGGTAAATATAGCATTGTATGGTTGAAATCTCAGCTTGTATTTCTCTCATTTCTGTTCATGACTTCAGGCATGATTAGCAAGAAGGAATACAATATATCCTAACTAGAGTATCCTAAGTAAGGCATACTATATACAATTTTTAGATCTGACTCATTTTAAATTTTTACTAAAGATGAAAATTTAATAACTTGTTTCTATTTCGTCCTGTGGTCCCCATTTCACCAACAATGAAAAGTGGCAAAATATCCAGGCAACATTTTAGACAGGATCTTTTGGAGGAGAGCAGAGAGGCTTTTTAGTTACCTTGCAAAGCCTGTTACTAAGCTGCAAATTCATACTCAGCAGGGTTATGCTTTTTATGTTTGTCTTCTCCAATGAACATTCAAAATTGTTGGCTTAAGGAAGAAGTGGGCTTAGTCCTGGACTATGTTTTACATGGAACAAAGAAAGTGAAAACTTTAGGTTGTTAGACAATAAGCACTTCACCCCATCAATTTTTTTCAGCTTGGTTGTTCCTTTTAAGAGGAAGCTTGCGTGAATTGTGACTTCTTAACCATCATCTTCATTTCAGTAAAATTGAAAGGATTTTTATCTCAGTACTTGATTTGGTTTTGTGTGGTTTGAGAGACTTTCATGGAGAGCAGTGGAGAAAGTGACAAACTTGGACGATTGTAAAGGCAAGTAAATTTCACTGGGAAATTCTTTAGGATTACATTAAGCCCCAGTTCCCATGCCCCGGTGCTGTTGGTGTTGACTGTAATATTTGATCATTCTTGCTGTAACTAAACAGCACAGGGTAGATAGTAGTGCTTGCTGAAATCTTTGCTTCTCTCTGTCACAGGAAGTACCTGTTTTAGAGGTTGCCTTTGGTAGGACATGGGTGAAACTGAGCAGTTTCTGATCTTTGCACAAGAAGGGATTTAGGATGATAGCTACTCTGGGTTTTTTTTTTCCGTAGAGGTTGCATTGTAACCAGCCTGGCTTCCCTCTCAAAGGCTTATACTGTAAATTCACTGTTTATGATGTATTACTTTTAGTAGCTCTCTGTGAACACAGCCTGCCTTTTTCAAGATGTCGTGTCTGGAATCAAAAAGTTTCTGAAGTGTTAGTAAATAATTGGAGTTTGTTTGAAAGAGGTATGCAGGCATTCAATCTGAGCACATGCAGGTAGCTCAGCATTTTTAGTAATAAGAGTATGCATAGCTCGAGGATTAGAAAATGCCTGTTTTAGAAAGTGTTCTGTTGGTTTCTTTTTCACTATATTGATTTTACAAATTCTTTTTATCTAGTGACTAATGTATGCATGAGGAATATTTTTGTAATCCCTTGTGTCTGAGGGGCACCATCTCTATTGAAATGTGTTTCCCAGATCAATCTCAGTCAGATTATTCTCTTCTGTCTTGAGTCAATATACCAAGGAGAGGAAAGATCATGCTGTTTTATTTTTTAAGCAGTAAAGAGAGTAGAAGCTCTATGGTTGTTTTGATTTGGAAGCACTGTGATGACTTTTATCCTGCTATGCATGGACAGATACATGTTGATAAAGCAATACAAATGATTTTGAGAATACCAGTCAGGCTCTCTGTAATCTCACTGAAAACACTGACATGTATTTGCTCCAGAGAACATTGCAGCGTATCCTGATTTTCCGTCCGCAACTTGTATTTGAATGCAATCAGTGTCTTTGTTAGTCATTCTCCTGCTTCTGTGTCTTTCTTGGATTAAATAATTTCCACAGGAGCAGTTTGGGAATGCTGGCTGTGCTTTCTTACACCTCAGCAAATAACATTTAATATAGAAAGTATGTTGGAAGAAACTTTTTTAACAAGAATAGCTGGTACCACTGTAGTAAATACCTCTGTGTACGTTGTGGCAATGTAGAGAAAAACATCTGACAGAGAAATCATTTGTTTTGAGGTTTAATTTATTTGTGCTTCAGGGAGCAAGCAAAGCCCAGCAGCTCTGACTTGTGCTGCTGCTGTGCTTTGCAGAGTTTTCTCTCCATGAAGAGCAGCTCCTGGCCCTGGCTGAGGCTCAGTTCCCCTTGGTGGGGAACCACAGGTACAGAAGGTAGCTGCCAGGATATGGCCACTCCTTCCATGGAAAATGCTAAATCAAGAGCCACAGGCCTCCACCATGGGTTTAATACACACACTGTTAACAGCAGCCCTGGAAATTGTGAGATGCAGAAGAGCATAGAGGAGTTATTCTTTATATTTTCCTTCCATTGCCAGGAGGGAGGGCCATAATTGGAAGAGCTGTATTAGATGCAGTACATGTAGTGAAACCAAAGCTGAGGCTGGTGTAGGGATGGGCCAAGCTCAGGAAGCTGATTCGGGGATGGAAATTGGGCTGTTGCAGCACATTGTCTGTCCACGTGCTTCTGCCCCATTCCCCAGCAGCTCAGCAGTGTTGAATGGCAAGTGCACATCTGGCACGCCCCAGTGGTTCAGAGGGATGGCTGCAAGTAAGGAGCTCCTTCCTTGTGTCCAGTCCTCCCTTCCCTCTGCCCCTCACAGAGTTGCAGCTTCACTCCTGGCTAGAAGAACAGCCAGTTCTGTAGAGTTACACACTGCCTTTCGTGGTTCTGCAGCCATCATCTCTTTCTGTTGTTATGTTTAGTGCAGTGACTTCTCAGAGAGTATACCCAAGAGTTTAAATAAATAAATAACTTCTCTGCAGTTCCATAGGTTCACTTTCGTTCTTCTGGTCTCTGCAGGAATGCCACTAGACTCTTATCTTCCCATTTTATCCATGAGGAAGTGTATGCAGGGCATACTAAAGCACTGCCTGGGAATGCAGTACAATACAGAACATACTTGGAGCAAAATCAGGTTGTTTGGAGCAGTCAGTTTTGGTTTTCTCCCACCTTCCAGAACAGGTATTGGGGGTGAGACAGGGGAAGACTTCCACAGTAGGTTGATGGACTTCACATGTGGATACAATTCTGTATGTGTAAAAAGCAAATACAAATATTCTCTAATAGATATCTGTGAAATCTGAATCTATGAGAGCTTCTGTATTCTTAGAGCTTTCTAGCTAATACACATGCTTTGGGAAGGGAGAACAGTCTGGGGGAAATTGTGTGTTCATGAAACTGAAGAGTGACCCTAAGCAGCTCTGTGTAAAAGGCATCAACTGTCTTCACACCAATTAAAGACTGAACAGCCTATTTCTTATTAGCTAAGTCTGATTTTGTTTCTATTCAGGAAAGTAAATATCAAAGCAGAAAGGGTTTTTCTGATTTCTACTTAGTGGCAATTACATCACGTTTCATTTCAATGCACATACCTAAGAAACAACACCTGAATGGAGCAGTTCTGAATCCTTCAGTTGTTGGAGTCAGTCTTTCTTACTGCTACCACTGTGATTTAGAAAAGCTTCTAACTTCTGAAAAATGTTTAACAAATGTACCATCTACGTAAAAACACCATTCAACATAGCTTTTTAAGAAAAGCTCTGCTTTTTCCAGTACATTACTTTGCTATGTTTCTCTCCCAAAGTTAAAAATCTCACCCTTCTAATGCTATCAGCAGTGTGACTTTTTTCGCCCAAATCAATCAAAACAAGCGTCCTTTAAGAAAAAAAATCAATGCAGCCTATTAATTAGCTGAACTCAGTATAGTGCCTGAAGGCCAGAATGTCATTTCCCATAAGATCTGCTTTCAAAACACAAACAAAATTGGAGCACTTGCAGGTTGTCATCACGAAGGGCTCTTAATACTTCAGAATACACTGGTAATCTTTATCCTACCTGATGCAGACCTATTTAAATATTCTGATTAAATGTTGTTGCATTTGTTCTGGTTTTGTTTCTGTCACATGGTAGATATAGGAACTTTAGTCAGTCAGTGTAGTCAGTGCCTGGGCAAAACATCACTACAGCAAGCTACCAGAAGGCTGTATCTGATCATGGATTATTTTCCTGTGGTATAAGGCTCTTTATTTTCTCATTCCTCAACAAAAGAGATTATTAAAATTTAGATTACCAACTCATAAAATAAAGGAAAGCAAAATGAGAAAAAGTTATTAAATGAAAGTGGGTCTGTTGGAACTGTTGCTCTATATTCGTGGTTACCAGGGTTCCTGTCTATGAAAGCTGCTTGGAGAGAGTTAATACATCTTAGTGAAAATCTGCTTTACTGTGGTATCTTCTTGTTGACAGTAGTAAAGTGTATTGCAGTGAACATTCAGAGTGATTTGTCTTCTGAACCCGGTGGTTGGTACGTGCAGTGTGGAACAGGTGACCCTCAGGAGTAGAAACAGTAAATTAATCTCGGTGTAACCCTCTATAAGAGCTGAACTCTGCTAACACCAGCCATGTAAGGGGCTTGACAGAGTAGAAGGGTTCTATTCAAACAACAACAAATGAACAAAAAGAGACCCAACAAAACCCCCACTTGATTAAAGTGTTTATCTGTCAAGAAACTTTACTTTCCTTCTGAAAGCTTTGTTGTGAATTTTAGGGCATGTTTATGAGTCCAGCGATTAACTTAGTATCATCTTGAGCAATGAAGCTTAGTTAAGGACTGTATGATTAAAGTAATAAGCTCGTCCTGTGGACATGCCGTCAGTTTAGTCTTTTGTCACTTTCCCTTGTCATATTGTGTGCAGGATTGCGTTCTGTCATTTGCCCTGATTTGTGTCTGTATTGTGCAGTGTTCTTCCAGAAGTTCACCTGGTTTGCACAGCTTAAAATAAGAAAGAAAGAAAGAGAACCCCAAAAGCTGTTTATCTGTTAAGTTCATATTAAGCACTTGAAAAACTTCCCTCTAAGGAAATGCATGAGTATATTTGAAGCAAAGATCGTGTTCTGCAGCTGATCTGGCCAGGAAGATGCCAGTGGGATTCTCCATAGCCACTCACAGGGCAGCTGGTGGGATTGGGACTGAAGATTCATTAAAACCATTCAAATATTAAAATCTTTTGAAGGAGGTAACAAGAAAAGAAAAATGGAAACCACACTAGTTACAAAAAGTGAAGCTTGCTGTCACTTCTTCAACTTGTATATGTAAAAAAAGGCAGAAATATTCTCAGGTTTGCCAAACCCAAGAGTTTAAACATTCACTTGGGAAGACTTAAGAATCATGTTGGTAGTTCTTATGTTCATGAAAAATCTTTCTTTTTCAAGTGTTTAAACTTTCTCTGACCTTCCTGGCAGTAGATGTCTATGACATTTAGAAATTGAAAAAGTCAACTTGCAGCACATACAGAATATCCACATGAAGATTCTCCACCTTTTCTCAGGTGCCTTCCCCACCGTGTCAGGGGTCCAAAAAGTGATGGCATCCTTCTGCCTCGTGCCTGTGAAAGGATTTGATACTGGGCTGACTCTTGTCCTCCCACATGGTGGGTGAGAAGTAGTTCACGTTACTGCTACCAAGTTCAGGATCGTGTCTGCTTTGGAAGTGACTGGCATTGGAAAGCTACCCTAGCTGTGTAGGAACAGTTTACACTGGCACCTGTTAGAACAGTAGATCATAGTCCTGCTACATTCTGACACAGTTGGGTTTTTTTTCTTCAGTCCCTTCTGGGGAGAGAGCTACAGCAAAGGTAAACTTTTACATAAAAAATAATGCCTGCATGGAGTAGTGACCTATGGTGGTATAAATGAGAAGTTTGTTCCACCTGTGTCTGAAGTTTCATTCTGTTTTTAAATTGAGGCCATTTTAGTTCACTTCTTACTCTGCTGGGTTTTTAAATATGCACAGTGCTTTTTGTTGAGGGTATTTGCCTGACCCTGAATTTTTCTCTGAACTTTTTCAACAAAAATGGTTAATGAAGCCACAGAAATTCAGTTAAGTTATGAGGTGCTGTGCATCATCATAATCATGTCCTTGTTCATCTCCGTAGTTCGTAACAAATGTAATGCAAATACAGAGGCTTTACTGAATTTTAAACTATTTCATTTTAATATGTTTTATTCTGGGGTTGAGGTTTTTTTAGATTGTTCTGAGATACCGGTTCTGAGTTTTGAGCAAGAGAGAAAGGCTTTGCTGTGCCTTTTAATGTTTTTGGTTTGTTTGTTTGAGGTTTTTTTGTTGAATGCTCCTAAAGTCACAGAGCTCTACAGCAGAGAGTGCTGAAATTTGTGTATAGAGGTCTCACGTAAAAAGGTTTGGCTAAAGGGTTAACTGCTGTTTATCTCAACTTTGGCAAAGCTTTTGGGACTGTCTCCATGAACAGTCTCATAGAGATGGGTGAATTATGAGTCAGGTAAGTAGGTGGGAGAGTGGACTGAAAGGACTGAAACCTGCCTGAACTGCTGGTGCTTCAAGGTCAGCAGCACAACATTCAGCTAGAGGCAAGTCACTTTTCACACTGACACCAACACTAAAAATTCTTCTTAAGGGCTTAGATGATGGAGCAGGATGCACCCTTAGTAAGTCTGCAGCCAGTTCAAAACTAGGAGTGGTGATTAATGCACCGGTGGCTTGTGCTGCCATTTAGATGGACCTTGACAGGCTGGAGAAATGGGCCAACAGGAACCTCATAAAGTTCAGCAAAGTCCTGCTGCTGGGAGGAGTAACCCTGCACACCAGTACAAGCTGGGACACACTGACTGGCAAACAGATTTGCAGAGAGGCCTTGGGAGTCCTGGTGAATAACAAGTTGAACATGAGTCACTAATACATCTGTGACAAAGAAAAGGCATTTCCCATTAAGGTGGTCAAACACTAGTTACCCAGAGAGGCTGTGCTGTCTCCATCCTGGAGATACTCAAAGCCCTAAGAAACCTGATCCAACTTTAAAACTGAATCTAAGTTGGCTTTGCTTTGATGAGATGGGAGGAAGGCTGAACAAGATGATCTTCAGAGCCCCCATGCAACATAAGTTATTTTGTAATTCTCTGATTGTAGCACAAATGTTATAAACAGTATTCCTTTCCCCGAAAGTAGCCCCAGAGGAAGATACAGGCAGTGGTCTTTCATGTTTGTTTGCTGTAACACAAACTAAATGAAAACAGATGTTTCTGTGCCTTACAGTTCAATAAAGATTTTCCCACGTGTTGAATGTATTTAGACTAAAAATGTACAGTTTACTGTAGTGTCATCTTCAATGTTATATAGTTTCTTTGCTGCTTTCTGTTGTTTATGCTGTGCCAAAAGCTGTTCCAAGTCAGTTTTTCATTTCTCATGAAGAGTGTATTTTACTCTTTTCTCCTGTAAATGGTTCTCTTTCGAAGAATTCAGTGTTACGGTTCTCCAGGACAGTTGCTGGAGTTGTTACTGCAGTTCCCTTCCAAAAGGTACAAAGGCTTTGCTGAAGGTGTTGCAAACCAAGCTCTCCTCAGTTTTTGTTGTGACTTAGCTGTAGTGGGAGAGTATAGAATAATTACAAAATTTCTTCTTCACCACTTTTTTTCCTCACCCCTCAGTGAAGCTGGGTTGATCCTGCTTTCACCATCTAACCTGTGAAAACTTATTAAAGACCATAAGTTGATGTTCCAGACTTGTGTCTGGAAAAGGAAATTTGAATTTCTTCTCAGGGGAGCCTACTTTTAATATCAAATAGAATTCTTTTCAGTCCCTCATAACATTATTGTTCTCTGAAATCCATGAAGTCTTAGTAATGTCAGATTTTTGCTTGTGTGCAGTTCTCCCTCTTGATTATCTAGATATTTGAGTAGAATGAAAGTTTCGTAAAGAAAGATTTTGGGAAATACTACAAATATTTGTTGAGTTAGAACCAAGCCTGAACTGTTCGTTTCAATCCAAACCACCCCATGTCTAACAAACTTTGAGTCCATCTAGACTAGGATACCTAGTGATACTTTTAATTCTGGTCAGTCAGAGGGGTGGAGGTCAGGCCGAGGCTAAATGACTAAGACAGAAAGAATTATTTAAGGTCCTAATTTCTTGTTGATCTCCATAGAAGGTTAGGATTATTAGCATCACTGGACTTAAAACAATTTGCTTGTTTATTTGTTTTGATGGGAAATAACATTAAAATTACTGAGCTGCCTGGAGGAAGAGATTGTAAGGACTTTCTATAGGTTTGCTCTATTTTATTCTTGTGCTTGAAGGAGGAAAGTAAGTTTTGGCATGTGGATTCTAGAAGTACTCTGTCTGAAACTTTCCTGCTAGAGGAGGTGGATTGCTGATATTTGGGATCCAGTAGGTACTGAATTTGCCATGAGACATCATCATGAAGAAGCATCAGTTTGCATAAGATGTGTTTGATGTTCCTCGTTCTGGCAATGTTTGGCGTTATTTGGAGTTACCCGCTGTCAATAAGAAAACCAGTCCTGGGGTTTGGCAAATATTAACTCAGATTATATTTGCTTCTGAATAGTTTGTTTTATTAAAAATTCAGCCATGTGCATAACTCTTTGAAGGGTTTGGACCAAAATTTGTTACAGGCAAAGCAAATAGATTCTAACGTGTTGGACAGTAAGAAATTTTAAAACATTTTGAAAATCTGGGAAGCAGGTGATAAAACCCAAGAAAGTGTTCACTTTTGCTGGAGGGAATTGAAGTGTAGATGTTTTCTTTACCCACAGTGACAAGCTAATGATCTGTGGAATGAAGAGGAGACATGCTAAACACCCCTGCGCAGTCATGTCATTTATGGCATCCTGCATTCATCTGCACTGATGTCACCCTAGACTGTAACCTATTCTCATTGTGGACCCTGTAAATAAATTAATGTTCGTCTGCTGCTACATATAAATATTGTTAGAATTTTGACTCTTTGAGACACCATTTTTTGAAAGATAGTATTTAAGAGCCAACACGTTTTAACATTCCAGTTGGTATTTATGTTAATTTGAGTTCAATTCGTTCCCTAAGCATTTGAGATCAGCTATTTTTAGCCTGGTTTCCTGAGGAACTGAAGTTTATAGGATGGCTGTATCTATCCATCTGCCTTCCACTGAGCTTTTTGAAGCCAGTGATCAATTATCTTGATTTGGCAGAGAGAGTGAGGCTTTAATGCTGCTAATCTCTGGCAGGTTTCATTGATAGCCTTGCTTTGTTTGAAGAGAGGCACAGAAATAACTACCCCATCTAAGGGAAGAGGTGTCAGGTAAGCTCATCAGTGGCTTGGGTTGGTGGGAAACCTCCGGGCCACGACTCAGTGCTGCTTCTCACTCCTGGGGCAGTGGGAGAACATGAGCCTGAGCTGATGTTGCTGTGGCTGGAGGGAACTGGAAATATGTAGGTTGTGAAGCATGGGCTGTGGATGTTCACTGCTGGGGGAGATTATGGTCAAGGACCATGGATTATTGTGGAGATTATGGTCAAGGACGCTGTGTTCCTGGGGTGATGACAATGTATGAATATGTAGCAAGGAGTCTGTTGGGCATCAGTTTTATTGCTCTGAAAACTATTTGCCTTTAACAAGGGAAGCTATTGTATGGACACTATTCATGTCTCTGGAAGCCTGCAAAAACATATAGCTTATTCTTCATGTTGGGAGAGGGTTCTTGGGCATGGCACACAGGGCTTTTTTATGGAGAATGTACACCTACAAAACAAATGATCTCAAAGTCCTTTAGAAACAAGTTGGGCTTTGTTTCTCCTTAGCCCCAGTATTAATAAAGTTAGGCTTTATTTCTCTTTGGGAATCTGGGAATGGGGGGAGAAATGAGACACAGAATATTAGTTATGAATGGTAACATGATTGTGGAAATAAACTCTGAGCTCTCAGACAACTATACCTAGAGATGATTTTTTAAAAAAAAAATTCCTAGCCAAGGCTTTTCCAGTAGCCAAGGCTTTTCCAATAGAGTTTGCTGCCAGAGGACAGTTCTCTGGTTTCAGTGACTGAGCTTAAAATATTGATGTACTAAAATAAAGCAGAGTGTTGGGGTTTTTTGGGTGTTTTACCTTCTTCAGTATTTAAAACTTTTCTTGAGATCATCATCTATATAATCAATAGTCATAGTACTTACTAGAGAAAGAGCAGTTTCTCGACATGGAAAGAAAAGTTCCATGTGTCCCTCCAAAGGGAGAGTTAGCCCCAAGAATCATCATGTGGCCTCTGCAGTTGTGCTCATCATAAAATACAGAGTGTGAGTTTTGTTCAATTGCCTGTCAGCTGAGATACTCTGTTTCATAAGCTGTGTTACCAGCAAAATCTGTTCATCTTTAAATCTCCAAAAGACTGTCTTGGGCTTTGCACTGCCATTTCACTTCTGTGAATACTTTTAAACAAAAAGCAAGTACAGGACTAGAATGTTGCACTGTATTTGTCTGTCTCCTCCATAAGCATGTATGCATTTATCTGTGTGCTTGCAGATAAGCTTATACTGAAACTTCCACAACAGATGGGCACTCTGTGCTTCAAACTGGTTTAGTAAGTTTTGGGTTACTTTACAGAAGCCATTTTTCGAGGAACAGAAAATGTAGATTTTGGTTATAACAAACTAGCAAAGCAAGGCAAAAGTGTGTTTCAGTTTCTCTTCTTTAAAGAGCTGATAAGCTGATTATCTCTTCAATTTTCAGAATCCAAATCAAAACCCCTGCTTATAAGCCTTAAGTCCGCTCACGTATCTATTCAACTCCAAGGAGGGCTGGATAATTTGTAACAGAAACTTACAGATCACACAGTAGTCAGCTGGAATGCAGAAAATAAGGTCGTGTTTCTTGACCTGCAATTGATTCTGCATTGCCCTGTTGCATCACTGACATGCATTAATAAAAGTCATTGAATGCACAGTTTTGAGCTTTTGGAGTTTGTGAATTTTATTTTTTTTATTACTGTTTTTTCTACAGTCACACTCGGGATATTTATCCTAATTGACCTTTATGTATACCTTGTGTAGAGAACACAGATTCTATAAAATACTAGCACATCAGTCTGCTGTACAGATCTGTCTGCAGTAAAGATCTGTCATCGTCATAACGGAATGTTATCATTTTTGATAGTGACAGTGTATTAGGAGTTATGGTTTTGATGTGCCAGCTCCTGGAGTCAGTACTTACATGTACTTATGTTGTGCCAGGAAAGCAGTTTCAGCAGTGAAGATCAGGATGTAATCCATCCCAGCAATAATGCCCTTTCTCTTCTTTTTAGTTCCTCTAGGCTGTTGTTTCAGCTGAATCCGTTCCCTGAATCACTTTGACAGCCAGAGAATTTCTGCCACATATGTGAAGTTCATGATGCTGATCTGCAAAGCTGAAACTTGAGACTCATTGAGAAGTGGGCTCCAAGAGCCTGAGACACGTGGTCTTGACTGCCTGTGCTCTCAGTGCTGAGAGTTGGCACTGCCCTTCTGCCATTGCAGGGCCCGACTTGCTGAGTGACCTGTCCCTGGAGGAGAGTTCTGCTTGGAAGGCCTCTCTTTGTTGCCTCCTCCAAGCAAACATCCAACTGTCCATCAGCTGGGTCTAGAGGTTTTTATTGACCTTCCTGGGGGAGCAGCAAGAGCTGAAAGGAGAGAGGTATGGGATTAAGCCAGAAAGGCTTTGGAAGGCTCTGAGCCAGAAGAGCATCTGCAGCTCCTACCCTGGAATTGTCTGGCTGTTTCTCCAGAGGAAAGAAATGTGCAGAACAGTGTAGTTTGGAGGGGGTTTATGCAGGGGATGCTGCAGGGTCAAGCAGTTGTGGTGTCGTGTAGAGCATCACCTCTGCATCTGTGTGTTGTAGTTCCCCCGTTGTGCTGAAGTTTGCAGGGATGGAGCCAGGCTCTTTGCTTTTGCCTTGTGTCACTTTCACAACACTTTCCCTACCAACAAGTATTAAAAAGATAGATATTGTATTACTAACAGAATTTCTCCCGTCATTTATTTGTGAAAACTCAGTTAACTGAAACTTACATTTAAATGCCTATTTGAGAGTTCATAGATCAAATTACTAGTGTACCAACTTCAGTTTTTTTGGAAGGAAGTTGAATATGCTGAACATATTAATATTTCTTGGGCTGTCTTGAGTGGAAAAACATTTTTCACTTTTTTTGTCAGATAAATATTATTACAAGAGGGTAAATAGTTATGTGCATATAGTTTAATAGAATTATAAATGTGTGTACTGGTTGGGAGACAGTATATTCAAGGGCATGCTGATACCCAAGAGCTGAGTGTTTACTGACAGTAGTAGTGTGTTTGCCACAAAGCTTGATGTCATGCTAGCAATGTACACAGGCTGCACACATTAGGACTTTATGCAAAAGTTAGCATAAACACGGAAGACAAGTAGGAAAGTTTAAGGGTCTTAGCTTGATATTTCCTTGCTAATTAAATGTCTAAGCATACTATTGTTACTTTGCTTCACAAAGGAGCCTCATGGATAGGACATGCATCAAATCCCTGTCACTGAATTTCTGTCAGTGTGTTTACCTAAACTGTAATTTGTCCCAGAATTCATATCTGAAGGGCACAGCTGCTCTCAAAGCTGCAAAATCAGAATCAAATTGCATTTCTTTATCAAATACATCTTTCATATTGCACACCTTTACATTTCTCTCATTCCCGTTTTTCTGCCCAGAAGCTGAAGAGGCATTTAGCACAATAGTGCAATATAATCAAGAAAGTTTGAAGCTATCAACGGCCATTACTTACATTTAATATCTTTAATGGAATCTTTACCCTCCCTGGTAGGCGTTAAAAATCCTTTAGGTAATCAAAAGCTTAGTCAACAAAATTAATTGTATTTTTTTCTGCTACAATACTTGCTGCTACAGAGGAAGATAAGGAATCAAATATTTCTGTTATTTTTCTAAGCAGTAGGTAACTTTTTACCATATCAAGAGCTGTGCTTGCTAAGGTAATTGTAGCAAAAATCAAAATTTGATCAAAATTAACCAGGGCATAAAGTAGTTGAGTTAGGAGATTGAGAATAAATTTGTGTTCTCTTGGACCCCATGCGTGGTAGATCACAGCTAGCTGGGAAGTGACTAAAGGCTCTGCTCTCCTCTGCAGGGTCACATGAGAGGCTGGGTGTTGAAATAGATTGACTGTTGATAGGATTTGCCATAGTGGATCATGCTTTCAACTGTGTGCTTCTCTCCTAGCCTATTACAAGCAGGCAGACTGGACACAAAGGCTGCATTGAAATATAGGTTAGCTTATATATAGCACAATAGTTAAAAATAGCCTCCATTTCATGAGAAGTGTAGTCTGAAAGTGTCATTGTTATCTGCAAGGTGGATCTGTTCAAATCAGAATCTGTGTTGGGGTGTTTCACAAGTATTTTTCGAGTATTCCTGAAAATTAAGAATTGAATCAACATTTGTATATATGTTGAAGAGATAAATTTTAAGAGTTTGAAACTTATTCTTTTGCATTGGAAAGTAGATGAAGTACATGGAAGGGAGAAAATAATAGCCCAAAGTTTTCTGTTCCGTATTTCTTCCTTCTGGAGTGTAAATATAAATTGTTGGTTAGAGCTTTAAAAGCTGACAGAATGTATTCAGAGATTTTCAAATTACTTTTGGATTTGCTTTAAAAGATATCCAAGGCCTGACACTCCAGCAGAGTTTAGAGATGATAGACTTCATTTTTTTCAACTACCTTACATTATTGGTCAGCATCACCTAGTTCAGTTATTGAAAGACTATCAGCATGGCAAAGCAAGGTGAAGTTGGCAGAGCAATGGGAGAGCAGGTTGGCGTGGTAACGACCCTGAGTTTTTTAACTGCAATGTTACATTCATACTTACTTGTATCGTCAGTATTTAAGGGATGGAGATCCCTGGGGTGATGATAAGAATACCATCGTTACAAATGACAGCTGTTCTGCATGGAGTGCTTTCCTGTCCATCCATGCAGGGGCACCACAACCGTGTGCTGGGTGCAGTTTTTCTATATCTTATAATTCTTTCACATTCTGATGTGTTCAGTCACACAGTTCAGATATGCCTTTCAAGATAGTCAGTAATCAGAAACAATTTGATGTTGATCCAGGTGTGTTCTGACTCTTGAGGCTCAGAGCAAGAACCTTAGCTAAAGACAGAGGAGTAAGTGATGCCCAGTAGAAATGGGCATCTTGTCAGCTCCCATCTCGGTGTCATCAGAGGCCACGACACCTGGAAGAGCTGCTGGGATACCAGCCTGTGTCCTGGCCATGATCTGGTGAAGCACTCTAATCCTGCAGCTCTGGCTAAACTGGGAGATAGTGCTAGCTGAAAACAACATGAGTGATGACAGAGACAAGGAAAAGGCTTTTCTGACAGCTCATTTAAACATCCAGCACATTTAGAGAATGTACAACGTTTTGTGTGTAAGATAAGAAATGGTCGGAGAGGCTAAAATGTTCGTGATCTGCTTATTTGAGCACCCCAGTCCTTGCAGGATCTCACAAGATAATTAGATAATAGGCTTCCAGCAGCTGCTTTTGTTATATCTAGTCACGAAAAGAGAAAGAGGTAGCCCGTAGCACATCAGAAAGTGACGTAGGAATAAACAGAATGTACAGATACAATCCAAAGGCATAGGTCATCATGGAAAGGACTGCACACAACAACCCTAAACATTTTGATTACTCAGCATTATGTTCTTGGCTCCTTGAGACTTATTTTACCAGAGGACAGGGTGACAGAACCAAGCAAATTGCTCTCAATCAGGGAATATCTAAAGGCTAGGTTTCTGAGAGCATTAGAAATCATTCCTGACAAGGCAGAAGACATCTCTTGTCCTAAATGCTTGTATTAGTGTGAGTGGTTTTTTGTTCGTTTGTTTGTTTTTAGGAGAACCAAGTACTAGTAGTATAGATGAAAAAAACCCAAAAAAAGTCATCAGTAACTCCTTTATGCATCTGCTGCTTTTGTCTGTGTATCTGCTTCATTTCTGCATCTGCTGCTTTTTCCTACGGAACATTTAATTTTCAGAGATTAGACAAAAAATGAAAACACACTTAAGCACTGTTTGCCATCCTTTTTTCCCCCTAAACCTAATTTCAGCTTTCTTTAGTTTCATTTTCACAGTTTTGCTTATTACTATCCATTTATTAGCTTTTCTTTCATTCCATTCAAAACTCATATGCATAATATAGTCTCTCTGTAGGGCCCTTATTCTGAGTCTATTTAAATCTCTCTTAATTCACTTCATGGAAAGGGAATCTTTGTGTTACATATTTATGGCCATTGTGTTCCATTTCCCTGAAATTCTTTATAAATTCTTTGACTAGCTTTAGGTTTTGACTTCTCTTAAGACAGTAGGTCCTATCTTGAAAAATTAAGTAGGCTTCCCATTTGTTGTTAGCCTTCATGAACTGACAGCTGAACACTGAAGCACTGTTGTGGCAAATGGGAGCGCGACTGAGTCGTTTCCTACTGAAGAAAAGAACAATGTCAATGGTGCTCCAAGACAAAGCTGTTTGGGTGATCACGATAATTTTTCTAGCAAGCAGAGTTGGTTGAATAGAATTACCAGCTGCAAACGCAGTAAATGAGGCACAAATCACGCTCACTAGGCTGGATGGTTTCGAGGAGGAGGATGAAATTTGCAGTGACATTTCTACATGTAATAGAGCAAAGCTCTGGTCTGTAGAAAAGATGAAGGTATCTGCTCGCAGGTCCTGCCCTGTGGTGAAAGCATATAGAAACTTGGGAAGGTTACAGTTCTCGCAGTCTGTGGATTATCTGAGATCTATGACTCTACATATGCATTTGCTTCAGATAATTAAAGAAGCAGAAAAAAACATGTGCCTTTTTTCGCAGAAATAATTTGTTATTTGAGGTGACTGGTGTCACTGGGTAGCTACAAAGTGTGCCTGGTCCCTGGCGTCTCTAAGAATTTTCTTTTCAGATCCAGGATGATATTTTGAAGTTTGTGTCTCTGTTAGCTCCTGTCTCGTGTCTGTCAGCTCCTGTCTCGTGTCTATGAGCTCCCTACAGCTGCTGCCAGATCTGACCCCGTTGTCCTTTGGGCAAACTCTTGTTGATGGGGCACGTCTTGTCCAGCTTGATGGTACAACCTCAGGAAATCATTCATCCATGTCTGTTTGCCCTGTAAACATTTACATTACTTTGCTGGGCTGAGCACAGGGGGCAACTTTCATTCTCTGTAGCCTATCCATTGAGAAATGCTAATTCAGAGAAGTCTGGCACTGCTCACCTGTTGTCTTCAGCTCAGATTGCGCTCTTGCTCTTGATTATTTAGAGTCACTTAATGGCTGCCTGCCTGAACTGTCTTCCTCTGTGCTCGAGGAGTCCTCTGGGAGCTTTACTCCATGCAAGTAAGATATACTGCAAGCTTTGTAAGAGGCCTGTTTTGTTGTCTGTATTTTGTGTGTTATACCTCCTCAGGGATTCAACTGCAAGAGTTAAGTATTGTGGTAGTGATTTACAGCATCCTGATGTTATGTATAGATCACTTAATTACATTCGAATGCCTGAAGACTTAAGAGATGCTTCCCTTTTGCAAAACCACCAGCCCAAAATAGGTATTTTCAAATTAAAGCCCCCCATCCCCATTACATTTTTTTAAAGCCTGTGCCCACTGTTGGGAAAGTATCGTTTGTTTCAGATGTTACTGCACATACTGTAGCCTTTCTCAAGAGCTGTATGAAAAGATGATCCTTTGATCTGGAGTTGGATCACTTGGAGAAACATTTTCTGCATGAAATGAGGAATTGTTCTGCCTGGTCAAGGGAAACAAATTAAAAGGAGATTTTTTTTCAGTCTCTCTTAATCCAGTACACAAGAAGGAGCATTTATTTCAGTCCAAAAGTATAAGATCTAGTCAGTAGATTATATAAGTGTTGTTGTTATCCACAAAGACTGTAGGGGGAAAATGTGATAGTGAATGCTTGTCAGTGAGATCCTTTTCTCTTGGAGAACTGAGACAGAGCCTAAAGTAAAAATGGCATTTTCTTGTACTTGTGAATTTAAAAAAAAAGTCTTTTAAAATGCAAAAGAATTTTAAATAAAATTTGCAACAGCAGGTTGTAGTAGGCAGAAATGTAATTTCTGGTTTAAGTGTGATGGTGTATTTAAAAAAAATACACACCAAAGCTGAAGAATTATTTTCTCTTAGGCACAATAAAAGTAAATTTGCTAGTAATGTGGAGAAAAATTTCAAAAGTGCAGCTGAAGCAAAAACTGTCACTGTCCTTATTGTAAAGATACAGCAGTGTTTAAAAGTGTTCTAGGCAGGATTAATTCCCACTTAGAAGCAAATTTAAGGTTTAGAGGGGGTTGGTTGGAAGGAGACATACATAAATAATTGCCTCCTGATCTGGAATTTCCGCTTGGTTTCTGGCCAGCTGAGGAGTGGATGTTTTTAGGCAGGACAGCAGTTGTTAGTTTTTCTCACCATTAGCAGTCAAGGAAGTTTGTCCTTCGACTTGCAGTTCACTGAGAAAAGGTGTTGAATGGTAAAAAATTGAGCTGTCCTCGAGTATGTTCTGTTCATGCAGCAAGGTGGGTCTTTTAAATGCGTTATCTTCACTTAGTCATTAAAAATAGTTACCTTTGAGGGGAAGGAGGCGTATTTAATCTACATTGTTTCATTGCATGTGCAAGACATATTTTGCTACACATTTAAATTACTATGTAGTTTAGCATTGGTATCCCAGAGGTGCTGCTGCACTGCGTGCCCTGAGGTGTGTGCATACACGTGGCCACGTTTGTAGCTCTGTAGGATGAGGAGACCACTGGTGTTAGGGACAGGCCTTGCTGGATCACGGCTTGGAGAACAGGTTCTCTGTTAGCACTGAAATAAGTATTAGGGAATTTGATTAAATTAAAGAAAAACAAAAACAAAAACAAAACAGCCAATCAACGTCGCCGTTTTTTGGGTGCGTGTTTGAGGAATGTCAGGCTTGGTTTTGTTGTGGGCTACAGGTGTGGCTGGGTTCCGCTCACATGAGCCCAAGTGGCATCTTGAGCTGTGTCCGTATTGTGGGTGGTGCTGGGAGGGATCTCGCAGCCCTTCCCTCTCTGCCAGGCCTGGCTCCCACGCCCTGGCTGGCCCAGCAGGGCAGGGGTGCTTCCTTTCTGCCTGGCTGCCAGGGCGCCCCAGGCCACCACCAGCCCTAGCTGTCCCAGCCCATCCCCAGCACCCCATGGCAGCCCTGCCCCAGCCGTGCCCCAGCAGGGCTGGTCTCCCACAGCCTAGCATGGCCATGGGCCCCCTGAGCTGGGCCCCTCTTGATGAAGGAGCTGTTATCATTTTCCTTCTTTAATGCCTGGTGGGAGAAATAGGAATTGTGCTTGTTTTCTGTTGTCACACGGTACTTTCAGTGCCAGGAGCCCTGCTTCTCCTCACTTCATTTACTCTGAGTCAATGTCTGACTTTCTCCTGAGCAATTTCTGTTTTAATCCTCCCCCTTAGTCTTCAGGAAGAAGTTGTCTTTCTCCTCCACTACTCACCTCCCCCACACTCTTTAAATGAAAACTCATTCACCGACTTTCCACCCCTAGCAAAACAAAGAGGCACTTAATTATTGAAGATGCGCTGCAGTAAATAAAGGGATTATCAACAGCAGAATTAAATCTTGGAGAGTAAAAAACTTGAAGTTCATGTGGAAAAATTAATGCTGTGAGGGTCTCAAAACCAATTAAAATAAATCAATGACTTCTGTGAGTACTATTGTCTGCTGTTGTTTTAGTAAAAACTCTAATCATTAAACAAGTTCCTTTCTAGATGGCAAGACACCGTTGCAGACACACTTGTGTCTACAATAGTCTACTTATTCATAGTCCTCATTTAGTCCTATATTGCTAAAACTCCATGGATTCTAAGAAAAAATATGCCACAATACTGTATACTTAAATATTGTGGTGTGACATAATGTCAAACAAGTAGTGAACGAGAGGTGCAGGGAGTGACCACCTCACTACAAACTTTTCTGTCTTCCCCATTGTTCAGTCCTTGGGAATAGGAATAATGGCCATTTAGGCTGCAAATAAAGCTCTTACCCAGTAAATTGCCATGAGAAAAGTCCCTCTGTATATATCTGTTTGCTTACGCCTCCCTGCAGGGCATAACGCATGCATAAGATCCTACATAAGGAACACACACTTCGTTGTGCATAAGATTTATGTAGTAAATTTTATCTATGCCTGGAATCCTTTTGTTATTAATGATTATAATTATTAGAGTGTGTGAGCCATAGCTGCCATTCCCACAGGCAGCAATCCCTCACCCCCATCTTCACAGCCTTGCAGTAGAATAAACCCTTTAGCAGCAAACTCAGATTTCCAGATTTCTTCATCTTTCCATCCCATCTTTAGTTTGCCCTACCACCAATCCTAGCTCTGCCCTGCCCCCTGCCCACTGTTGACTCTCAGCCTAGACATGGGTGGTATAGTGCAGTTTGCCAATACTGCATTGCAAACCAGATTTGAAATGGTTTTCCTGGGTTATTTTCCACTTCTTCCAGGGCCCAGCTATCAATTTGT
This sequence comes from Nicator chloris, assembly GCA_013400495.1. Classification (NCBI taxonomy): domain Eukaryota; kingdom Metazoa; phylum Chordata; class Aves; order Passeriformes; family Pycnonotidae; genus Nicator; species Nicator chloris. The sequence continues at coordinate 60,468 of WAAE01012325.1, read as the reverse complement.
GGGATAAGCAGCAATTTTTTTTCAGATTGTACTTGGGGAGTCATAAATTTTTTGCAGGTTGTTTTTGTGTCGTGTTAGATTTTTTCCAAAGATATATGCTTTTAAAATTAAAAATAAAGAAGGTTCTAAACAATTTCTAGTATTCTTCCTTCAAAGGCAAACTCACAGAAAGAAAGTTGTTTAAGTTTTTTGTTTTCTCTTGGCATTTTAGACCTATGTGTTACAACTTAGCTTGAGTACTCCAGACTCCTCTTGATGGTTATGTGTCAAATTATTCTGACAATGAAAGTGTCAGGGAAGATACACGCCCTTCAAAAAACTCTTGTATGTGAGATAAGTACTAAAGAAACGGTTTTCTAACTATGGGAAAAGTCGGGAATGGTGCTGCAGAAGAAGAAAACCGCTGTAGAAGTGATTGACCTCTGCATGCAGAAAGTGCTAACCACTTTCCCTGTCCTTTAGGTTTCTGATTGAGTAGAAAAATAAGTACTGTGAAAATCAGCAGGATAGTGGGTGCTGTTGGTGCCTAAAGAAGCTACCTGGAACAGAGGCTAGCCAGAGTTAAAGGAATAAAGTAGGTATTTATTAAAGGGCCTTCAAAGGATACACCTTGGACGGTACAAGAGGCTGGCCATGGCTCTACCCAGGATGGATCCCCGGTCTTGAGTTTTCACAGTTTTATAGGTTTTGGTCTATTTACATATCGGGGTTAATTGTCCAATTACAGCTTCAGGTTATGAAGTCCCCTCCTCCCAGATTGCTTTCCTCTATTCACTGTTGTTTATACTTCTTGGGCCTGAAGCTGCAATGGTGTCCTTGGTTCTCCAGCTGGAAAAGGATTGTTTTGGCTAACTACCCTGTCAGGAGAACTTGCTAACCCTTTATATGAAGCTCAGAGTCACACACTAAGGCAGTACAGAATCTGGAAAATATGAAAGCTAAAATTTAAGGCATCACTACCTTCACTGGTGCTCATTCACTTGTTGCATTAAGGCCAGACTTGGTATAGATAAACAAAATGCTGACTTTTTTGAACATCAGAGGGTGTCAACAACCAGTGTTCTGGTAGCATAGTCAAATCCAGAAATACCCACTATTTCTTTCTCCCAGATGTTTGCTGCATGTTTGGAGTGCAGATCTTGAGAGTGAGCCAACCTGGCTCCATAAACCTGTTGAGGGGTCCAGTGTCCACTTCTCTCAGTCCTTTGTCTGCTGGCCCCTCTAGTGGATGTCTGTGTAGGCAGTGTGTCCTTGCAGTGGAACATGGTGTCCTTTGATGGAGTATATTGCAAGACCTGAGAGGTAATTTTAGCTCCAACAATGGCCTTTTTTGGTGCCAATCTGATAACAGCCATCCTGGTTTACGGAGATCGCAATCTATTTTGGGCTTGGTGTGCTGTCAGTCTTTTGCATGTTTAAAATCAAATACTGTTTATATAAGGAAACAAAGTGGAAAAAATAGTTTCGTTCCTGTTGAGAACTTGTCAATTTATGTTACTAAATGTCATGTTTTTCCTGCCTGCAATCATTTTTTGCTTCGTGAACTTGCGGGGGAAGCGCTGCACAGCATCTTGTGGAGAGGAAGCTGCTCATTCACTGCCCTGACCTCGGAGTGTCTCCTGGCAGCCCGGCCTGGGCCCACTTCCTATGGGTTTTCCCACTGCAGAGCCTTTCCTCTGGGGACCAGTCACTGTGGGCCGGTGCAGCTTTTGCCTCAGCATGCACAAAGTCTGCTCAGTCTCTGCACAGCACGGGAGGTTTTTAGAAGCTGTTTGCCGAGTGACATCAGTGCAGTGATTTCTCTCTTTTGATGGGGAGAGCTGAGCATGAGTTCCCAACCACAGAGATGCAGGCTCTGGTGGTCTTGTAACCCACCTCCAGCTGTGTGTTTGGCAGGACATGCAGCTGCTGTGAGCCAGCTGGCCACACCTCCCACGTCGTCTCCAGCTCTGGGTGAAGCACTGATGGCACAAGGCAGAGGAGAGCAAGAGCAGCAATGCCAAAGGTACCTGTGCAGTCAGGGGTTCCTGGTTCCTAGCCAGGTCCTAGACTGCAGTCTTATTAAACCCAAATTCTCTTAATCATTCAGCTCATGCTGCTCTATCTGTAAAGTGCCATTGCCTATTCATGAGAAGGAAAGCCTCCAAAATCTTATTTATACACTTAAAGTCACTCCAACCCAGCAGCATGCAGATGCTCTTGCCTACTCCCCCAGTACTCTGAGGTGTAGCCAGACACTGTTTCTGCTTGTGCTGCAGAAACAGCTGGTGAGCAGGTCTCAATCTTTTGGGCCATCATTTAGTAATTAAAGGTTAATCTTTAGAGCTGCCTTAAATGGCAGAATGGAAGCTAGCTCTGACATCTTAAGTTTTCTTGGGTTTTTTTTGTTTTGTTTTGTTTTGTTTTGGGGGGGGGTTGTTTTTTTTTGTTTTTGTTTTTTGGTGTTTTTTTGGGTTTTTTTTTTTAATTAAATAGATTACAGTGCAGCACGCCTTCAAAATCCCCTTTTCAAATATGGTCTTTGCTCTTTTCTTAATATGTATCCTGTGGTGTTATTACATGCTGATGTACTCACAGCTTTAGATCTTTATATGGTACATGAGAATATTTTGGCAGTGTGAAGGAATGCTGTCGGTGTTACAGGTCTGGTAATTCAGTGTCTCAAATGGCATTCATGTCAGTAAGAGCACACTATTTCCTTCATGCCTCTAAGGAAGAGGAAACTGAATCGAAAAGTCTTTACATTTCAAGTATTGAAAGATGGTAAAAGGGCTGCTGTGAATTGCCTCAGAAAAAAAACCCAAGAATACATCCAGTCCTTTTGCATGTAACTGAGCGTAATTATTTAGGTATCTAAACCCATTTCTTGTTGGACAAAGACTGCAGGATCAAGCTTTACAGTCCATTATTGAAAGTCTGCCACAGCATCAAGGTGTGATGTGATGAAATCAGGACAAAGAGCACGTAACGTGGCCTTTCTCTTTTCTTATTTGGGGGGATGTTTGGTGCAGTCTTTTCACCCCTCCACACCAAGAATAACTTGTCAGCAGTTTCTTAGTCTGCTGAGTGCGATTGATCTCACAGCAGTATGTGGTGTTTCATTATTTTCTTCAGTATTCTTAAGAAGGTCTGTAGGAGAGGTGGATTTGCCATAATGGTGGCTAAGTAGTTTAACTTAATCCTGAATAAACAAACAGATGCTCTCACCAAGAACCTGGCATCTGGGACTGTCAGCATTTATTACTGCAAGGCTCAGAAGAGATAAAATTATCATTAGCCTTCACAGAAAGACCGTGGATATATCTTGAAAGGCATGTACTACAAAGCACAAACTAGCCTCTCAGAGAAACTAGTTTAGATACTTAGATGCCTGTGTTAGTAATGACACAAGCAAAATGCTTCTCTCCTCACTTGATTTGTGCTTCAGAGCTCTCATTTTACACGTTTGTAGTCCTTCCCCATGGGCCAAGGCTGAAATAGGTGTGTTTACAATTGGAGATATGTGCATTTACAGTTGTGGGAGTTTGTGCTCAAAGCTTTTATCTACAGCTTCTGCTGAAATATCTCCATGAAGGAAACTGTATTTAGTAATTAACTGAGGTTTGGTGGGGTCTGGCCATCTGGCAGCATGCTGCTCTTGATTAGTAGGCGGGGGTGCAGTGCCCATGGACTACCAAGTCCAGGGGACGGTGTTGACTGTCGTTATTACAGACACATGAAATACCAGGGTCTAGGATTATTCAAGCTTTTGGACCATCAATTGTAAACCTATGTCCATCAAAAACACTAAACCCACAAATACACCTTTTATTTATTGCAATAAGGTGGTGGGTTTGTTTCCCATTGTTCTTGTTAGTGGTTTAAATAGTGAACTTCAAACGTAGATTTCATTCCTAAGAAAGGAATTGTAGCAAACTGCACAAGTATTTGAAAGTGAATTTGTAATAAAAATAATAGGTTTAAAATTTACTCTAAATATTTCTCTGAGGGGGAACCCCAGCCCACAACAACACTTGGATTTCAGTGAGTGGACTAATACTCCTTGTAAGCCTGGACTTAAGAGTCATCACTGCAGTTCCAGTGAGAGGGAAAATGTTTTCTGAAGGAATCTCACTTCCTCCAACCCATGCGAGCTCCCTCTTTTACAGCAAAGCTAAAACTTTGAGGGCTCTGCTAGGAACACTTGTGCAGAAGGACTGGTGACTGCTGCTGATTGCACCATGCATGCTGCAGCCTGGGTCAGAAAGGCTGCTCTCTGTGTTTTATGTAGGAAAGCCAAATACTCAGTGGAACTTCAGCCATCTGAAGGTATCATCTTCTATTCATAGCTGTCCTTCCCTGAAAGACACATGTAGATAGATAGATAGATAGATAGATAGATAGATAGATAGACAGACAGACAGACAGATATCTCAAAGCAATTCTGTCCTTCCGAAAGGCTGGAGAGATGTGTGATGCATTCAAACTGTATCTTCACAGTGAAGTTTCCCAGTAATGTATTAGGTGAATGAGTTCTGGAAGGGTCAAGTTATCCACAAGAGGGAAGGATGACTTTCTCGTCAAGCTTGTCATGAGCAACTATGTTTGACAGTGTGGAAAGTATTTTTATTATGAATTCCTCCAAGATTAGGCATTAGGGGTTTTTTGAGAGGGTATCTGTAGCAGGAGTGTGGGTACTGAAAAATGGCTTGAACTCAAAAATGTCTCACTGCATCAGTGGACTTTCGTTCTTGCTTTCCTATTAAATTGAAATTAAAATTTGTTTCTGAATTACCTCTTTCAAAGCAAGACGGTAGAACAGACATATTAAATTGAGCAGACCAGAAGAATTTGGGTAAGACATTTGGAAACTATGAAATTTCCTCCCAACATTTGAGGGCTCTCTAGTCTGCATTGCTTCTGTTTTCTTCTTGCTCACAGTTGGCAGTACCTTATGCCAGGGGTAGTTGAATTAAAGTCAATAGGCTAGTTTATGTCCTGAGGACTTGACCCACAGTAATTGTGCTATGTTGCTGAGCAACCTTGCAGGACTCCCAAGGAATGAGCTGTGCTTAGGGAGCCACAATTTACTCTTCTTTTTTTTCCCAAGAGTTTTAGCAATTTGTTGCCAGTAAACTTCTACTTAGCCTTGTTCCAGTTCTTGCACAGTTCTAAACCTTAGCTGTTCTCCAGCTACCTGTCCTAGGAGAAGCAAATGGGGGCCTGTTCCCAGGTCCCCACACGTTTACATTCCAGCAAGCAGCTGCTTAGAGGTCTTGTTCAGAAGGCCACCACATCAAAATGAATCTTGACAGCACTGAGTTGCTCATTAGTTGTAAAAAGACAAATTACAGTCTGAGTTAATGTTATGATAGAAAACAGACTTTTTTTTTCCCCCCATGCCTACCAAGGCAAGCAACTTTTTAGTTTTCCTTTGAACAAGTTATTTGCATCAAGTTCATATTCTGTGGTTCTTTCTGTTGTGAGCTGAAAAGAGCCAGTTCTTTCAAGGCCAGATATACTGCTGAGCTTTGTGAGGGAAATAATTATTTTCAGAATAAAGTGACTTATTTCAGATCAGTGTGTCTGCAGGGGAAGTGGAGCTACTCCAATTGAGTTTATTTTTCAATACTTCTTCCCATTAACTTCTCCACATCCAGTCCAGCAGTTTCAGGAGTTGTGCTACCACCATTTAAAGTGGATGCTCATCAGAACAGTTTATAGAGCAAACCAGCACCATGATTGGAGAATTACGACATAACTTATTGTTGAGACACTTATGGTGTGTAACAGGTGTTTGTCCACAGGCACAAATCGGTATGGTAAAGAGCTTACAGGGAAATCTTTTTATTTCCACAAATAATAAGTAAAAATTTTCAAGCCTTTCTTATAGAATCACAGAGTATCCTGAGTTGGAAAGGACCTGGAAAGGTCACTGAGTCTGGGTCCTGGCTCAGTGCTTGGAGATGCTTGGACAGAACTGCTAGGCTGAGAAACACTTTGCCAATGCGGCCTTAAATGTTTTAAAATAACCTTGCTGCAAACCCATGCTGCATGCTATTAATGTTCAGAGGGGGAAACAAGCCTCTGTAATATTAATGGTCTTACTGTTCATGTGAACTCTATCTGTTAGGACCTACAGGCAGTGGCTGCTGTGGAGCTGCTTTTTCGTTCTGTTAATGCACAGAAGTTCATGTCTGCCATCTCTGTGTAAGCTGCATAAACTTGCAAGAGGTATTGTGGCTAGTAAGAGTAAGTTTTTAAAAGAGCTGCTTTGCTGATGGTTATGAAATTTGCACCTGCAAAAGGTGAACTCTCTCCACTGCTGTCTTTTCCATGAGAAGCAGTTCCATTAAACTGCTCCAGATGAGATTTACTAGTCTTGGGGTCCTTCTGTATATGAATTTTACCTGATAGCACACTTTTTGTAGATATTAGGCAAGTCACCTGTTGGGAAGGTGCAGAAGGAATCTCAGGAAGAGCCTTTCCCAAAGAAAGGTTTGGAATGTATAAACGGGAATTCAGGGGGTTTTTTGTTTAGTGATACTAGAATTGAAACTTACGGCTTAGTCTGCTCACTTTTCCTTTGCAAAACATTTTTTTGATTCTTGAATTCAATAAAGAGCAAATAAACAGAAAACTGAATGAAATGAAATTAAGGAAAAGATGCAAAAGGGCATTTTAGGCCCTGACCTTGGCAAATTTATCTCCACAGTAGGGGAGAGGACTACAGAAGTACTGATAGTAGAAATGAAGTGTAATTAGCCAGCTCTACTGAGGGAGGACTTGGGGGTTTCCTTCCCCTGCACAAATTGGCTGAAGCTGAGCATGTGGGAGCTGTTGTTCACTGCTCTGATCTCCCACTGAAGCACCACTGGTTTTGTTCCTTATGAACCATGGACTGCTGCAAGTCTGTTCAGCAGCTGGCTGTTAATCATTACGGACTCTTATCAGGTTTGGGTTTGGGAACCTGTAAATAATCAAACTGGGGTTACCTTTATCTGTGTCTACCTGTTGGTCAGTCATCGCCGCTGTCACACAGGAAATGGGCAGCAGCTGGCCCACATTTCATAGCAAGCTGCTGTCTCATCTCATGCATGTCTGCTCTTCAGTGCTTGAGCTGGGAGACTGGTGAATGTCTTCTGAAGTGGGTGCAGTATTAAATGTGTGGGGTGTGTGTGTGTAGTGGGAGGAGGGCAAGAGATGACATTCATTTGCTCGGTTTGAGAATCTGTTTAGTCAATCCCAACTTAGTCGATCCTAGTACTAGTACACTTCAGCAGAATACTTGGAAAAAAACCCCTGTTTGCAGGCTTCCTGCAGGCTCTTTACTGGTGTGTTGCTTCTATACTATGTTTCCATCACCATTACAGTCTGTAGAACAAAAAGCCAACGTGACATGGTGCAAGATCACAGTTAATAGTCAGTTAAGCAAAAGCTGCAAGTGTGATTCTTCCATCATGACATTTACTGTGCTCCATGCATCCATCATCAGGAAAATGCCAGGCAGGTCTTGGAAGACTGTGCCACATCTGAATTGGGCATTAAGAGAAGTGATTCTGGAGTGTAGTGGCTGGATTTGGTGCATGGCATTGGAGAAGATAGCTGAATAATGTGCACATATCTCAGAAGATAGCTGCAAGAGTGAATAAGGGAAAAGGAAAAAAAAAAGCTTACTTCAGAAAAAAGGAAACCTTTTCAGAGAGAAAGCTCCAAGTGGTGTTTGGGCTGGGGTAATAGAGGAAACAATGTAATATGAACCATTGTACTGCAGTGAAGGAGAGGCAGTGCTGACGTGCAGGTGAAGTACAAGCAGCAGGTCTACCTATCCTAAATGTTGCACAGGGATTACTCAATACCAGGATGAGAGGTAAAAATGAGGATTTGGGACACCTGTAGAAAGAAGCTGCAATTGGAAGTTATTCCAGCCATCCGTCACAATTTTTCCTTATGCTTCTTGCAAACTTGTTCCCATCACTCTAAAGTGAACCAGACCTTTTCCAACCAGCGTCAGTTTATCAGAAGTTCACAACTACATCCATAAATTCTATTCCATATTTGCTTGGCAGAACTCCTCTGGGTTGTCTGGCTTCTGCAAGCTTAAAATAATTAATCGGTTTCTTGCTTCCAAGACTTCAGTCAAGCTGAGATTCACTGATTTGTGATGCCACCAGATACTGGAGTGTGAATCCATCTGCTCTCCATGCAGAGGAGAAATAAAGGGAAGTACTAAGTTAAAAGCTTGGCAGCTGAAGAAATACTGGCAGCTGAAGCATCCTTGGTGGTATTTCTTCTCATGTCCATTCTTTCATGTATGTAGGTCCTTTCTCTTTTCTGTCAGACTTTGAACATTTCAGAGAAGTCAAACTGGAGGAGCAAAATAAGTACAGTAAAAGCAGTTGAATTTGCACAATTTGCAAAATGATATAAGTTTGTTTTGGCCATATTGGCTGGAAGCAGATGGTGATTGTCCCTCTGAAATTTGCTTCTGGCTGTTAGTTTTGGAGACCTTTCTTGAGGGCCAATTTTTGGGGTATTTTAAACCAGAAAATGATTTGGAAAGCTGCTGTCTCCTACTCACAATACAGTATGCATTTCAGCATAGTGTCAAATCACACCTTGCTACAAATTTGTTGGTATCATGGCAGTCTCTCCTCAGAGACTGCCCACGCAGTTTGTTAACACAAGAAAAACGTTGCATAAAGTAGTAGGGATACTTAAATCCAAGGGTGAGGCGAAGCAGATGTTTTTGGTGCAGCCATTACAAATTTCTTTCTGATTAAGGTAATTGCTTGACACTACATTACTGTGAAATTTTTGTTTTGGTTAGGTTTTTCAGCATTTCCAGAGAGGTAGGGAGAGGGTTGTGTTTTGTCGGTGTCTCCCCTGTGATTTTGCCACCGAAACGTTTTGTAAGTTACATGTATTTTTCTTCCACTGTCTGAGATGTAGGTGTGTTAGTTTATCTATGCAAAGGTCCAAGTTGAAACATCTCTGAAGCAGAAGGGGATTATTCTGCTCTGTTTTTTAAGCTGTGGTGGAGAAGGATTTCAAGGGCATGATCACCTTCATCATTTATAAACCTCTCCACTCTGGAGAAAATAACTTCAGAGGAAGACTTTGACTCTAATAAAAAGAAAGATACCACTCTACCTTGTAATGTTTTTTAATGGTTCCTGTTAATCTGGTAACGTTTTAGGAATTCTGCCTTACTATTCTTAGCTAATGCATTTCAAACTCAGGCCAATCTTAATGCAAACTAACTTCATGTGTATAGTGGGTCCTTGCCTTAAACTTCTAAGCTGCATGAAGTCCAGCTATGAATGACACAGTATGTTTCTCTACTTCTATTACTCAATATGAAAATAAATATAGTAATTTAGTTGTCTCTATGATAAGTTGGTCAACAGTGTGATATTTAAGAATGAGTAAAATACAACCTACTTAATTAATTGCATCCTGCATATTACTTCAGTAATAACCGTGGACAGCAGTTGTAGTTTCTCTATAATTCTTACATACAAAAGACAAATGGAAGTTTTTATAATTTGTTGTTGCTAGATTTTGCAGTACAATAGCATGTATATTAATGGAGTAAGGAGTAGAAAGACAGGTTTTAATTTAAACTTTCTGTGTTGCACTAGGATAACTTAACGCTGCTTGTAGTTCAGTGTGTGGTCCAGAAGAGACTTCATGTGAACATAAATACAGCAAAAAGTCATAGCTGTCTCACGTAGGAATGCTCCATAACACACAGCTCACACACACACACAAAAAAAAGTTCTAATTAGATAATGTTTAAAAGTTCTCTACAATGTAACTGACATTGCTGAAAGCTTGTGTGCCAGTATTACTGGGTGTGAGATTAAAAATATTACTTGTGTGTGCAGAGCACCTAGTGACTGGGAAGAGGCAATCTTGTGGCCAAGTTTTTATGTACTGGAAAAGTGCAATCTTATAACCACTGAAAGGACTTATTCAACCAGCTGAAGAAGTGAAGCAGGCAGAATGTGACTTTCATGATAGTTCATCTTCAAGCTGAGCAAACTTGCAGAGCTCGTTTGAAAACAAATTCCTGAACACTCCTCTAAGCCCCAGAAATTTAGCATGAGGCCCAACCTTTCTCTCCAGTAAAACCTTTCCATCTTGACCAGGATACCTGCAAAACTGACTTTCCTACTCTTTCCCTTTTCAATAAAAAACAGACGTGCTAAAGTACAACAAAGCAAGGTGTGAGTGACTGTAGACACCTCCAGATACAATACAGCAACCACACTTTTGATTTGGAAGGTAATCAGGTGTTTATGAGTTAGGGTAAAAGTAAACTCCTGTTAATTAGGAAGAGAATGGATTTTTAAATTAATGATGGCCCACGATTAGCATATACCTAGTGTAAGATCTACCCATAATTTTTAAATTTTTTTTTGCTGATGTGAAAAGTTGTAAAGGAAGAAAAACATGTGGTGTTTTAAACCATACAGTGTTACCCTGCAATTCCCCCTTTATCTGTTGTACATTTCAGAAGCACTGCCTTTCCTTACGAGCTTGCACATTAAACCCTCACCCTCAGCGTTACAGATCAGCTACTGCTTGAGACACTAGAAAAATACAGAAGCAAAAGAAAACAGAAGAATCTGCTGTTTTCACTTTACATGGTAACAGTGTGAGTGATCATGCATTTAGGATGTCTGTGATTGTTTCATACTTTCTGGGTTACTGTAAGCAGAGTCATCTTGATGGGAGCAAGAGCGTGTCTGTGCTGCATCCGACGGCGGAGTGAAGCCTGGTGAGATGTGGAACAGCAACAGCACTGTGACTGTGGCAGCAGTTCCCACTCTGTGCAAAAGGACTTGTCCTCCTCAGAGAGGGTGTCAGCCCACACCTCTGTGTTCCCAGTGGCACATCTCTTCTGGTGCCCTCATTAGCTGGGCTGTCACGTAGGTGTCACACAGACATATCTTTATCTTGAATTGGCAATGACTGAAGTCACCGTTTCCCAGTCATACAGGAAAATAAAAAGGCAGTTAGCTCCCGTGGTAAGTTTGCTTGTTGACTCCTAGAGGTTCCCTAATCCTGAGGTATTGTAGCTCCCACCTACTTAGTTCATGCAAGAAGCTGCATTAACTTCTTTTATATTTCATGTGAACAGGGTGCTTTTAGTCTCAAGTGCTATGTGTGATACTGGCAGTTCAGGCTGAGCAGCTCTTTGCTCTTTTGGTGATGACTTACTTTCGGTATTTATGAATTTAGATGTAGTGACTAGTTCCCACAATGATTTTGATTACATGAACTACTCACCTTGGGAATATGCTTCCCCAAAAAGTTAGCTTTCTGTGCAGTCCTTCTGTATCAGTCTTGATCTTTCCTAGGTGTCACTTTGCATGAACAACACTTTTGTTCCTGTTAGGATGGGGAAGGGAAACAGCTGATTGCACAAATTACAAGTTAAGGTGAGGTAATACTAAGAAAATGAAGTCTGTTTCTCAGAAGGTGGTTCCCTAAACTAATGGATCTAAACAATAAAATTAATATGCCTGTTTGTTCTGGATGTTCCTTCCCCAACTTAGCTAAGGACCTGTAGCTCTCACTGCTTTCACTGGCAATTGATTCTGGTATTGCTCCAGTTTTATGTGAATTTTGAATTCCAAATTAAGACACCTTCTGAAATTTTGTCTGAGTTGCTTTGATTTTACTGCGTCCTTCCTGCTTTGCTTACACCTTCTTTGTAGGAGGTACTTCTACAAAACAGGTGAACTTCCTGTGCTGAAAACTGAGATTTTTTTCCCCAGCACACTATTGAAATTTCCTTTTGTTCCATGTTTTGTCCCTGCAACAATTCCAATAGAAGATAGAGGCACTGCACTTTTACAGTCTTGCAGTAATGCCACTGCTTGAGGCATGTTGTGAAAAGCTTACCACATCCTTGTTCAGTGCCTGGATCTGCATTCCCACAGCAGAGAAACAGACATTCACTCCCAGTGTAAGCTTTGGTCTGGTGTTTAAATATAGCACAAATATTCAGAAGGACTTCTCTCTTCTCATGCCCTCCTACCCTTGAGCAAATCTCTTGTACGGTGTTGCTTTCCAGATGTTCTTGTGAGAAGCAGAGGGGAATCACTGGGGTTTTCATGATGGGAGATAAGTTGTGGGGGTTTTTTCCATTAGCTCTGCCAGGCAACCTGAAGTATGTGATCTCAAAATGTTAGATGGGCTTCAAAACTGGGATAGAGGAGAGGAGACAAATATTCCACCAGTAACAGAATTTCTTGATGTTGCTGGCTTGTTCTGTAAACTTTTGTTTTATTACTCCTGTTCTCCATGCAACCAATAAGCACTGGTGCAAAGGTGAAATCTGTAAGAATGAAAGATCTGTAGGCTTTGCGTAGGTCATTTCACATTCTGGGTTTGCAATTGAATTTGTATGTATAGCTAAATGTAAATGTGAAGATTTAGTTATGCCGGTCCTGAGACTCTTAAGGCATGAATCCAAACCTAGGAGTTCAGTGGCAGGCTGCAAGCATCACGAGTTGTTCTGCCCTCTCTGAGGTCTTTGCAGGGAGCAGTGGAATACTAATGATGGAAACAGGACAAATCCCTCCAGAGCTGAAGTGTTCTTCAGTTCCCTTTCCGGCAATTTCACTCTTTGAAAAACTGCACCCTTTCCTTTTGGACATACCCTGGTTGTCAGAAAAATACTTCTGAGATAATACTCCTGCTCTCTGGTTTGTTCCTCCCTGCAGGTAGAAGGGATGTAATGGAGAAGGAGAACCTGCTCACCTGCACTATCCTGGCTCCTTTCTTTTGCTGCCTCACAGATTTTTGCAGAGACTGAATCCTGCATTGTTAACTCTTGCGTTTTTTCTCTGACTGTCTCTGTTTGCTAGGGTCACTGAGGAGGTATTCCTGGTGGTATTCCACAACATTAGAATTTGAGTTGATACACAACACACTCATACTTTTTTTCCTTGTCTTTTTGAGGTCAGAAGGGTGTGCCAAGCACCTTTCAAAACACACAAGGCCATGCAAGACTTTGCAAGTCTGATTTTTACCACAGTTGCAATAGGTCAGAAATAAAATACTTTCTCAGAAGAGAGGGGAAGGGCCCTGACTTACCAGTGTAAATTTTTAGCTTATATACATTTGACTCTCTTTTTGTGTGGATACTGTGTTAAAAAGAGTCAGCCAAGAGTCTTAGCCAAGGTCAGCACTGTCTGGGTGAAGAGGAATGAAAAGGATAAAGCAGAAGTTGAGAGAAATGAGCATATTGGATGTTGCAGATTGAATTAATAATGGACCTGTGTCAGTAATAAGGTACATAATTTATGTTTGAGCTGTAAGAAGTTCAGCACTGAATCTTCATTGTTTCTAAAGAGCTTTCAAGATTTCCCTTTATTTCCTCAGGAACTTGCAGTTTGCAGCAGTGTGTTGGAAATGTGGAATAGCTGTTTTTGTGGCTCTTCACTATATATTCCCAGAAATTTCCTGAAAATGAGGATTTCTGCAATGAATTCAGTACTGGCCTTCCTTCTGTCATTTCCAAAGTTTGAAGTATTTTCCAAGTGAAGTGGTAACTTAAGTCAGATGAATGCTTCTTCCTTTGGTTCTGACCCTAAGAGGGTCAGATTATGTTATTCTATTCTGTTCCATTCATTTCCACTGACTCCAAATGGGAGCAGAGAATGCACAGGGTCTTGCCAATTCTGGCCTTTAAATTGCAAATGAGTGTAGTGCTTTTGATGTTCAACACTCAGGAATACCCTACTTTTTACAGAGTTGCTAATTACCTGGTTCATTAAAAGTAGTACTATATTGCTGTGAATGAGAGTTCAGCCTTCCTTTCAAACCTAATGCTAAACTTCCCAAAAGCAGTAACCTGACATCAACCACCTGCTGATCTTACACCCAACTCATGTGAAAACTGGTGGTTTCAAAAAGGCTCCCCACCTTTTATAAACTGTATTTGACGAGGCAGCTCTAACACCACAGTATACATGCTTGACCTACTTAACAATTCAAATTTCTGAAGCTTCCTATGGTGGGATTGGTAGATACTAGAAGACTTGGAAGGTGATGGTGAAACGCCACCTCCATTCTCTTTGTGTGTGTTCTGATAAATTTGAACCTCTACTTCCCTCTAGCTGCTGTTCTGTCTCTGTGTCCCTATTGTTGGGGGACCAGCAGAACTTCTAGGTTTTTTTCTCACTTGGTCCTTCTCCCTATAGCACTGTCCTGCCACCTGCAGTGCCTGCTTCTGCCTCAGTCACACAGCTGTTGGTGTTAAACAGACGTAACTCCCACGGCTGGTTTGACCACCGTGCTCTGTCAGCACAGCAGCAGCTGTGCCATTTGGCCTCTTGATCATTCCATACTGTGGCTCCTTAACTACACCTCGGAGCATTCAGTTCACCTCAGACTCCAGAATATGGCTTTGCAGTGATGCATGCTTGGCTGAACATCTGTGAAGGTATTTTTGCAGCCCTGAGAAGCCGAGAGTAATCCTGGGCTCTGTAGCATTAGTTCCATTAGTTCTCTGTAGTATTAGGTCCATGCACACAGCATGGAAAACCTCTCAGATGTTCCCGGCGAGTTGCACTGCCCTGCACCTCAGAGGGTTTTTGTCAGAGCCCTGCCAGAGGGATTTGCAAGAGTGAGAACTGATTGTGTAAACCCTGTTTGGTGGAAAATAACTGTGGTAGTACAGGTAATCTCACATAGCTGGCATTTAGATAATTTCTGCTCGGCTGCATGCTTGCAAGTGATTTTTACCATCTCTTAGTTGTTCTAGGTGGAAGACACAACTTTCATGAGTTCAGCCACTGGATCAGTTCATACACTTGGTCTTATTTATTTTCTGCTAGCTTGACTGCCTAATTTTCTTTCAGTCACAAATAAAATGTGCTTAGAAGTAGCCTAAAGATTACTCTATCAAAGAGTCATATGGGGCTGCATATTTACAAGAGTGAAGCAGGCTATGCCTTAGTAACACTATGAAAGTTGCAAAACAGTAAGCAAGAACATCGGAGTGGGTCAAAATTTATTGCGTAATTTCTAGATTCCTCTGCTGCTAAAAATGGTTCTAAGACCTAATGAGGGCTGTACAGATTAATGAAAATGTGAGTCTATTTGGCACATGGTCATTAGGTGGAATATGATTCATATCGCTACCATCCCTTAGTACAGCAGTGGCCTACTAAGTTTAAAAAATATTGAACAAATTAGTCTGTTAATTTGCACTCTTGGTGGAATATTTGAGACATGATATGTAAATGTATGTATGGTAAGTACCACCTAAATTTTCTTTCTCCATCTTACATTTGGTCCCTCTGGATTAATGGCAAGGCAGCATGAGGAAATCTGCACTCTCTCTCTCTCTCTCTCTCTCTCCTTTTTTATTAAGTGACTGGGGTTTATTAAATCTGCCCTGCTCTGTACTTGCTTAAAACCTTCCAAAATGACTTTTCTCTTGCACAGCATCACAGCTGTATATGGTGCTCAGTGTTCAAGTACAACTGATGAGCCTTTTACGTTTGAAAGCATCTTCCACTTTGCCAGCAGGTTGGATGTTTACTTTTGGGAGAACAATTTTTTGGCCCCCTAGAGAGGTGTGCTTGGGGAAACAGGCACCTGGGGTAGTTTGTGCAGCCAGGTCCTGCCCCAGGGAGGAGATATAGGAGCCCAGGTGCCTCCTCTGCTGCGGGCCAAGTGGGGATTTACGTGAATAGGTGAAAGAAAATACCTGCTGTTCTAGGGGCTGGAAAAGTGTCCCAGGGACTACATGGTTTCAGGCATGGCTGCTTTGGTATGCCAGCTCTGACCTTGAGAGCAGCGAGGAAAGGTTGCTGGGATGTGCCAGGATCCAGCTCCCCAGGAGATCCGGAGCACAAATGAGCCCAGCTCCTTGCGTGGCCGGCGGGTGAGTCATGCATTAGAATAGATGGCATTTTTAACAGCTGCAGCCCTGGGTTTCCTACACCTAGTGAGATCTTGGTTCTGTGGTGGGGCTTCTGTGTCTCTGCACAGCCAGGAACCCAGGCAGGTCCTCCTGGTGCATGTGGGCTAAACTGTTAAAACATTACTCGTGGGGCCACAATGTTGAAAGAAAAACAGCCTGGCATGGTGGTCTGCAAAAACACCGTGTAAGAACAGCTCATGTTTTTGAGGTCTGAGGCTGTGACTTGAGGGAGGATGCCCTGTGCTGGAGGCTGCAGTTCCAGCAGTGTTTCCACTGCTCTCCATGCTGGCGGCATCACTGCCCACAGCTGATGCTCAGCCCTGCTGTCACAGCCACCCCACCGAGGGGGAAGCATGGCTTGAGCTCAGCTCCCCTCATCCTCCCCAGCTGTATGCCTTGGTCTAATTAAAAAAATTACAAACAACACAACTGGTTCAATTAAAAAAAATAATACTTATTTTTCCTCCTACACATCATGCCTCAGGATGAAAGTGTGCCATATAAATTCAAGCAACAGTGGTTGCTTGCAACTGGTGTGGGTTTTGATGCTGCAGCCAGTTTGAGTTACTCTTGTCCCCATCTGCATTTTTTTCCTCCTCTTTCCCCTTCATTTATACAGACCAATTACCAGTGCAGTCAATTCTGTAAATTGGTTGCTGTTCCTATTGATCAGAGAATTGATCAGCCTATAACCTAATTCCTCCATGCTTTTCCTGCCCCTGAGGTCCCTTTTGGTTAGCCTGTGCACTGAATGGCTCAGTGGGTGCTGATGATGGCACAGACAGCTGGGATGAGCCTGCTCCTTTCTACAGGAGGTCAGAGTGGGCTTGGGTCTGCTCTGTTTGTGAGATTCAGCCTGGGGAGGATGGTGATGGGTGGTGAAACATGTGAGGGAGATTGATTTTCATCATCACTGAAAGCATGTGGGTAACTGCATCCAGTGTGGGGCAGATCACATGAGTTCATATCCTTAATGAACGATTTTTTTGTGTTGACCTCTACTGCTAATTAACATGGAAAAGTAAACTGAGATGGCCCAACTTTTTTAGTATTTTACTGGTAATTGATGATGCTGGTCAAAGCAAAAAGCAAATAAGCCATTTATCAGTTTTGTTTTATGTTTACCTTGTGCACGTAAGTGTTTGCTGAACTGCCCAGAGCTTGTGAGAACAGGAATGGGATGTGGAACACATTCCCCTCATAGCATAACTGCTTCAAATGATTGTGGTAGAAGAGCTGCACAGCCCTTTGCAAAGGGCCTGGCTTTCATCAGAAGGGTTTTTTTCACCTTTTCTTAATATTCCCCACCGCTTCACTCCAGCTGCTTTTATTTCTTTCCGAGGGAAACAAAGAATCTCACCAGCTCTTCCACTTTTGTTTTGAAGTTGTTCCCTCTTCCCCCACTCACTTTCCAGGTCATGGTTTGTAGAGGTGTTTATGAACACTTTCTTGATGAGAGGTTCTTGTTTTATGTATTCAAGAAGTAATTGCTTAAATATACCTTGGTGACGTGGTCTGTGAATTGTGTTTTACACCAAGAGACTTGGATCTCTCAGATACCTCAGCCCTTAGATAAGAATCAAATTTATATGTTCTTTTTCATGGCTGTTTTATTTGGTCTTTTCTAGATTCCACATTAGTAAAGAAAGTAGTTGAGATAGAATGCTATTTGATAGCTGGAGTTTTTTCTTCCTTTGGAAATATGCAGGTTTGCATGTTTAGAACCCAACTGCAATGCTGAAAAGTTGTCCTATGGCAGCTTCAGCAAGCATCTCTAAAAATTGCAAGTTTACATTCACTTAGGCTGCTTCTTAATTTTCTTAGCACGGTGTGGTGAGTAATTTTGTTCTTCAAAGACCTAAGCACTTTTCAGAGTTCATATAAACCCCAGTTCCAAAAAAATTTGTTATTTTTGAATACACTGAGCAGGGAAAGAATTTAAAAGATTGTACTGTTTTCCCAGACCATCAGACAAAACACCTTCTTTGTCTGTACAAAAGGGAGGCTGGATATAAGGATGTCAAGGAAGTGATGTGGATGGATTCCCATACCACCTCTCCCAGAAGTGTTTTTTGGTTATTACTGCATTGTAAGCAAACAGTTGTTTCAAATAAGATGGTGGCAGGAATGTCACCTGTTTACAGTCTTTGCTTCATCTGCCTCTTGGGTATTTTCTTTTCCTTCTGCTTGTGTTTCTGCAAGTACCACTGTCCTTTCTCTTTCCATGACTTCCACAGCCTCTCGTAGAAAAGTTCTGATTTAGGTGAAAAGAGAAATGCCAAGCTGTTGGCTGATAGCATAACGGGAAATTTAAATGATGCACTGTTCTCCTTCCTTTGTCCTTGATGGTGGAGAGCTTTGCATGGGGTGGGCTGTTAAAATAATCTGCTCTGCCTTTACACAGCTTGTTTGCATTTGTTGCCACTATTAGCCAGGAAAACCTTCTATATTATTAATAGTATTTGGTTTTGGCATGGTACTCAGTGTAAATTGTTTCTTCAGCTCAAGATAAAGGTGTTTCCAGTTTTCTGTTTTGGTTTTTCCTTTCTTTTTGTCTAAATCTGCAGGGAATCAAATCAATGCACTTGAATTTTGGGTTTTGTACATTTTATCTTTTGTACACCTACTTTTCCTGTCTGGATAGATCTGGATGACTCAGTGTTTGCTTGATGGGTCATGTAATTTTCTTTTCATGCTGAAAGAAGAGACTTTTTGAAATGTGATGATTTTATTCTGTGTTAATTTCCTGTATTATCTTTATGACCTTAAAAATGTTGATATTTGGTCAACTTCTAGCTCAAGTATTTGTAGCACTTCTCTTCCAAACTAGATGTTCTTCATGTCAGCCTTGTAGCTTTTATTTTGCACCTTTTCCTATTAAGGTGGACTACATGTCTTGTGAATGTTTATGCTACGTGTATGCTTTTTATGTGTATAACAGTAATCAGTAGGTCTGGAAACTTTCTCTGTTGTAGAAGAGTTGTAGCCTTTGGGGGTTTTTTGACACTGACAAGCTAATTACTAGCTTCCTGTGGTTTTCTTCACAGGCTTCTGGGCTGGCTAAATAAGAGATACCAGCTTTCACCGGGGGTCTGCTCTTTGCCAATGATACAGTTCTCCAAAACCCAGGGGGACACTGAGATTTTGCTTCCTTCACTGTTGGTGTTTTCATGCAGCTGATTTTCTGTTAAAGCAGAGAGGCAGTGGAGTCCCTGTGATAAGCATCTCTCTGATGTTTATCCAGTAGCTGATCTTGCCAGAGTGAATAGACCAAGAAATGGAGCCTAGCCCAGGCCGAATCACTTGAGATGTCTCTGGTGGTGTGAGCACAGTTGTGTTGAGAAATGAAGGTCATCTTGATCTGGTAATTTCCTGTTACCATTTAAAGCCATGGTGTACCACTGACATGTATGTGTTTGTGTGGATCCAGATACATATCAGAAGAAACGACAGCCTGAAGTTTTTTGATCCCTCTTGTTCTCTGGTTTCTGGAGTCTTGGAAAATCCCCAATTCCCACCTTAGTGCCTGAAAAATAAGGACAAATCCCTTTTTCTCTTTCCACCCCCCAGCTTTTATGGATGGATGATTGTAATTACACATTGACTTGCTGATAGCAAAATTTGACACAGATGAGTACAGTTGAAGGGAAGTCACTCAGCCTTTCTCTCTGAGGAGGTGTAAGCAGCACTTTGAAGTTGGAGTTTGGAATGGGAATGGGTATTTATTAACAGGAGTGCAGGCTGTGCTCCCCACCCCATGAAGCCGAGGGCTGTAAGATGCTAGATGAGCTGTGGCAGAGCACTGCTGATCACACACTGCCCAGGGTAAGCGTGGATAGATTGCCCTTGTAAATCGCTCTCAGAATCCTTTTAACTGGATGATGGGCCTTAATTTTGTTTTATGACATTTGTTTATGGATTTGGTGACATTTCTGCTGTCACAGGTGTCCTAACAGAAATATGTCTGTTTGCTGAGTTGTCCTGAGAAGCCACGGGCATTAAATGCCCAACCTGCTGGGACGTTTTTAAACTGAATCACTTCCCTTTGTGGCAGTTGCTCTTTCTCAAACATGAAAGCAAGGAGCATCCCAATGGAGAGTAACAAGCCTGGGTGTAAGTCAGGAGCAAATGAATGTTTAAAATATTGTGACAAAATCAATGTGTTTCATTCATTGCCTTTACACTAAAATAAGATGTCAAGATTTTTGAAATAGTGGTAATTTTAGAATATTTCCGATTAATCATTATTTCTGGAGGGTTTTGGTGTGGTGTTTTTGTTTCTTTGTTTTGTTAGTTTGGAGTTGTTGTTTGGGGTTTGGTGGGTTTGGTCTTTTGTTTGTTTGTTTGTTTTGTTGGTTGCATTTGGTTTCTCTTTTTTTGTATCATTTACACTTTCTGTAAATGGTCAAACCCTATAGTCAAACCTCAACGTTCTTATGGAGCCCTTACTGTAGACAGTATCACGCCATAATCTCCACTTACATTAGAGAATGTGGAAGTATATGTCTAGAGTAACTTGCTTGACACAGATCTTAGGTTCCCTTTAGGGCTTTAGATTTGTGAGGAAGGGCTTGGATTATGTTTTTGTTCTGTCAGAAAGTTTTTCCACTTTAACATGCAAGTCATCGACCCTTACATAATAACCCTTAACAATTCTTCTATATGTGCAGCAGTGCAAAACTTGCATTAAAATCTTCTGAGTGTACATTTCTCCCATCAGTTCCATTTCTGCCATGGTGCAGAAACAGTCCTGCAAGTCTTCTGGAGCAGTAAAATTATCTGCTACTCTGGGAGACCAAGTTTGCATGAGTTCATTTAGAGAAAGCTGCATTTCCAATATGATGGGGTGCTTCAGCCACCAGTGTTCTGAGATTCGAGGAGCCTGACAAAGAGAATGGTTGTATACAACTGCTGCCACTGATATAAACAGCTTTGCTGCTTTGTTTTGTTTTCCCTTCATCCTAAAACCATGTGATTGATTGAAGCAATCATGTAGTGGCCTTTTATGTATGTTAGATGGCATGCCAGACTAAAACAGTGATCCCAAGTGCCTTTCTGGCAGGAGATCATCGAGCCAGCAGCTCGCTTTGCCCTCTTCTCACAGCTGCTCAGAGCTGTGAAGGGATGGAACTGTGGCAGTACAGACTCCTGCAGTTTTTTCCCTGGGCCTTCTCCACCACCTTGGGATGGGATTGAATCTGCCAAGGTGCTCAGCAGGGATGCTTGCACGAGTTCGAGGTGTGGTAAGGATGTCCACATGCAGGTCGAGCAACAAGCAACTCTCCAGTCATGTCATAAAACTGGGGAGAAGCTGCAGAAACTTGCCTGGCTCACTGCAAGGAAAGCTCTTTGACAGAGCTGTTGGCCCTGCTCTATTTTCCTCATTGAGAGGGAACTGGTTTTCACAGAAGAAGATTTGATATTTTTTAATGTCTGTTTCTGAGATGAGTCCAAAGCTAAAGAACCATGTTTAAAGTTCTGAATGGATCCATGTCAATCTTGGGCGATCTGATAAATTCTTTTTTAGGTCAGCCCTTCTTGGGGCAACCTGTGGAGAACAGTATTTTACAACCTGTGGAGGCTTAATAAGCCAACCCTGTCTAATTGGCCTACTATTTTTAATAGACCTGACAGTAGACAGCAGATTATTTTTATTTTTTTTTTTTTTAAGCAGGTAGACAGCTCTCATGGTAGAGCTGAGCTTTCCTCTTACTTAGCAAGGTAGTGAGTACCTGTTGCAAGGTATCCTTTAGCTGGCACGGTAAGGGCATCGGAGGAACAAGGGGTGCTTTGAAATGCAGCTTTATCTCTCAATGTGGTTCTGCCTCTTTTCCAGCCTAAGTGCTGCAGAAATTGAGCAGGACTGGGGTAGGCAAATGTTGCTAAAAGCATCTAATCACAGCCTCAGTCACTGGAGTACCTACTTGCTGCCCACTGTCCTGCTTCACAGACTGTGAATTTTCAAGAGTTTGAGCCAGATTTGGTAGACCTGAGTGTCAGGCTGAAAAACATTTGCTGTAAAAGGCAAGGGCACCCTCTTCCTGCGTGGAACAGCCTGAGCTGGTTATGAGCACAGAGCCACTATTGTTCTGCCCTGGGAGATTGTGCTAAAAGCTTTGAAGCAGCGTTTGCATGTAGGTGTCAGTTTTCTAAGCAGGGTTGGTTGTTGGTTTTTTTTTTTTCCTTTCTTTGTTAAGAAAAAAAAAAAGGAAAGAAAATGAAAGAGAGAACCCTTCACCCTCACCTCTCAGCCTTTTCTTGGCATGGTTCTTTGACTTGGTAATTGTTGATTTTACAAGGTGTTGTTTAGGCTTCCCAGTTTTTCTTTGGCCTGCCAATTAAACTTCTGTTCCTTGTTGGATCAAAATCAGGGTATACTCAGTGAATTAGTGCAGGAACTTTGCCATCACAGATAACAGAGGTGCACAACATTTTATTATGCAGTACATTTGTGGAGTATTACAGGTGATAACTGATAAACTATTGTGTATGTCTAGCACTTACATTTGAAAATTCCTTTGTGAAATCAACAGGCTGCAATAGAAAATGGGCAGGAGTTTAAGGACTATTATTATTAAGTAATGCACGGCACAGCTCTTGGGCTGCTTGAGCCTGGCTCCTATAAGCAGGGTTCATTAAAGCTTCAGTCTAGTAAGCTGTCACTCTGAAAGGTATCATCCTGCCCTGCCTCTGCATAAATCTCATTCAGGTGCTAGAGGACACATCAAAACTGTTTTTAATCTAGAATTTAATTTCAGGGCTGCTGTAGGTAATGTAGCATAAGCAATGATCCTCCTTCCTATGTGATTTTCCCCAGTCTGCTGACCTGCACCTGACTTTCATTGTATGGGGAGCAGCAATCATGGAAATCTCTAAAACATCGAAGTTCAGCCAGTGTTTGAGAAGGGCTAGGGAAGAAATTCTCTTCTGCTTCACCATGTGATAGTTTGCTGTTCTCTCTTAGCAAAATGCAGGCTCCTACCCAAAGTGGAAGAGAGAGGCATCTGTTTATGACAAAGAACATGAAAGTCAGTGGGAGGGGGAAGGGTAGTATAGGAAAGGGCCTGGTGTGTCATGCTTTATTACTCTTATCCCTTTCAGAAGGCAAATCTAGAGTGAATTAGAGCAAATGTGAAAAGCGTGACCTTTCTTTCTTCAAAGAGCCTGTGGGGAACATGGGGTGATTGAGCACTGGTGGAGGGAAACGTCTGAGCTGGTAAATGCAGATTACTGGCCATGCAGGACAGAGTACTGCATGGTCTGTTCAAGGACATGATATTGCTGTACCCCAAAATCAGAAAATAAATTCTGCAAGTGTAAGAAGTGGGAAAAGTAATTCCCCTTCTGTGGTTTTGGTTGGTTTTTTTTGTTTGTTTGTTGTGTTTTTGTTAATTTGGGATTTTTGTTTGTTTGTTTGTGTTTGATTGTGTTTTTTGTTTTTTCCTTTTTTTTTTCTTTTTTTTTTAAATTGTGTTTGGATTGGTCTTTTAGTCTTTCACATGAAACTGGGAAAGCAAGGCTGATTTTTTTTTCTAAATGGATTGTCAATGTACTGGACAACGTGACTCCAGGTACTGGAGTTTTAAGGAAATGATCAGGACACATGTTTAAAAGGGTAAGAGTTGGCCGAGTGGAACAGGGCTTACTGGAGACATTCCCTGTAGTGATTCCTTGAAGTGAGCAGGAAAGACTTCACTTCTTCACTCTGGTACTCTCTTGGATGGTGGATAAATATGAATTACTCCCTCATTTCAGGTAGTTTGACTATGACATGAGGAAGACACCAGGTTCCTGTTTGCCTGGATGTGAGTGTGTTAGGAGCAGCAAGGAGGAGAAAAGTGAAGGAGATCACTGTCAGGAAAGGTCTGGTGCTCTTGCAGGGGTTGTGCTGACTTTCCTTAGAGACCTCCTGACCTAAGCTGCCATTAGACCCTTGATTTTAGCACTCCTTCAGGCAGCTGAAGAGGTGTCTGGAGGGATTGGCCAGCACTGGATGAGTTGCTGGTGGCTGAGTGGGTGGAACTATTGTGAGCCCAGAAGGATTCACATGGAAGGTTCCATGAGGGACCCAGAGAAGTGTCTCAGGCAGTCAAGGATTTGCAGCATCTCATGGCTTCCCTTTGCTGCATCCCTCTGTTGCCATCTTATGACCTTGCTCAGAAGCTGTGGTCTGTTGGTTGGCCTGGTCCTGCCTCACCTGAGGTGGGTGTCCCTTCTCCCAGGTAACAAGAGACAGGATGACAACATGTAGAAAGGAGCAGAAACCATGATGGAGGTAGGGATGCACAGCCTGTGGGAAAACAGGCAGCACCAAAACACAAAGTCATTTGGAAAAGAAGCTGGAAAGAAAAATATTAGTAATAACAAAAAAAAAAAATAGGCAGGAGAAAAGACACAACAAAATTAGGATATACTTAAAAAAATTAAATTATAAGGAGTTTAATGGATTGCAAGAGATTTTTGGGTGGAAAAAGAAATGATAAATAGTTCTACATACTTTAATCTCCCATAGTAGGCATAATACTCAACTGAGAAAGTAAAATCCGTGAAACCTCATTTTATGGCTAATGAATACTTTTCTCTGGGATGCTTATTAGGGATGTTGAATTAACAGCATTGAAAATGAGGCCATTTGCCACCTTCAAATGTAAAATTTTTCTTCTTTTTGTTCTCAAATAAATAATTCAGTAACTTCTTATGAGCTTTAGAGAGCAAGCACTAGCATGGCGAAGTTAGGTTCTTTATCATCTCTTTTGATCTCTGCAAAGTTGCTGTTGCGAGAAGTGTAAATTGTCCTTGAGTTGAAGCTGCTGCATGCAGCAGGTAAGAACAGAGTGCTCATTTAGCTGAGTCTGCATTGCCTTTGCACCAGCCAGCTGAGGGGAGAAGGGCAGTTCTTAGGGTACACTGTACCAAAGTCTTAGGGTACACTGTACCAAAGCAGGATGCAAAGGTTTCAGCGGGGGCAAAAGGTCTGGTGCTCTTTCAGAAGACCTGAAGGTGTTGAGGATGTGTGGAAAATGCAAAAGAAAACCCGTTTTGAGAGAATAATGTAGAACCCAGCAGAAAGAAAATGACAGTGGGTGCAAAGCCCTGGTGTATGTCTGTGTTTTGCTCGTTCAGAAAGCAGATGTGCCCAGAGAAGAGTTATCTGTAAATGGCAGTGCCTGCCTTCTGCTGAAGAAGTGCAACTGGGTTTGGCAGCTGTCTCCCAATGGGCTGATTAAGGGGAAAAAAGTGGTGTTGCTGAGTGGAAGGAGGGGCCAATAGACTGATCAAAGCACAGAGAAGGCGAGTATTTTCACCAAATGTAAGACATTCACTTTCCTTCTAGTCCAGTGAGCTTATTTGAGAAAGCCTTGTCATCTTTGTGCTGTGGAAAGTACGCATCTGAATGTTTTGAAAATACTGTCTTTAAATGACACCTCCTTTCTTCAATCTGATTTTTATAGTGTAGGTTTCAAAGCAACCCCTTAAACAATCTTAACTGTGTTTAAGCCATCATGAAGGAAGATCTCTTTGTGTTGTGTCTATCTTTCCAGCCTGCATCATGGAAGATGAAGGAAGGTTCTCTAATGAGCTGTGATGAGACAAGATAGAAAGGGGAGAACCATGGTGTCAGCAGCAGGGAGATGTTTGAAACATCTCTAAACAGCTCAAAATGAAACAAACAGCTCATCAAACAGCTCTAAAATGAAGAAATAGTGCATTTTGATACAGTTTTTTCAAGCAGCTTGGGGGAAATTTTGTCTTTGCTGTAACAATTATTTTGTTTGTAAGGGGTAGATCACAAGGAAATAAACTCAGGTGACCTTCTAGAATGTGTTACTTCTTCCTGGTTTCTATAGGCAAAAGAGCAGTGACATTTCAGTGTTCTTGATGTGCCATTAACAAAATTTATGTTTGTTATGCATTTTTCAGTGCACTGTTGAGAGTGCTGCATACTTTAGGAGGAAGATAAGTCTGTCATAATCCAGGCTCAGAAATGTCCCCAATCTTCTTTAGTTCTCTTTGTGTAATGTGGAATTTTAGCTTCTTTGCACCCTACCTGAGTGATCTTCACTCACCTTAGTGTGGTATGTGACAGTAATCATATTTTTTTTCCTCTTGACAGCTGAGTGAGGAACAAGATGTTTATCTTATTTGTTATGCTTAATTTATCGCTAGAAAGATTCATGTGATGTTGATAAAGATGGATATGAGATGTTTCCTCTTGTGTCTGACTCTGCCCTTGGTAAGGTGGGACACTATGAATCCTTGAAAGGGCAAGGAAAGGGAACCTGTAGCTGCTTCCTTAGTTCTGAGTACTGCAAAGTTGCTCGTGCACAGTGCACTTGAGGGTTCAGTGCCCAAAGAGTCATAAAATGTGGTGCTCTGCCATTTTCCCTCCTTTGTAATTGTAGAATAGAGATGACAAAGCTGTTCCAACAGAATTTCGCTTCTCATCTGTGATAGCTTTCTCCATGAATTAATGGAAGTGTAAACAGACTAAACAGCTTGTGACTGCTGTACAATAGGAAAAGAAGATGCAATTCTCAGATTAATTAGCAGTTTACAGTCCCTGTAAGCAGAATATTGATAAAGATTTTACAGAATTTTTACTTTCTTTTTTGTTTGTAATGGTAGAAAAGGGAGGGACAAGGTCTTGTGAACCAATTGAAGAGGAGGATCTCAGGAAAGTATGTACTTTTCAGAGGGAGCATGTAATCTGCAGGAATGTTGCATATTTTCAGTGTTGAATATGGAGTTGGTTTTGCATGATAAAGCTCATGGTTCTGCATGTCGAAAGCAATGTTTCAGGTACAGCTGAAGTATCACTGAATGCCTGCAGTTATTTTTCTGGGCTCTACAGGCGTGTCTCTTCAGAATGATGAACTTGCCTAAAATTCAGCTTGAGAGAAACCAGGTCAGAGAGACATGTAGTGAGGCAGGGAGGTTGTTTGGCACACTGGGATTGCAGAAGAGAAGCTGGCCGTGGCACTATGGTGTGCTGCTCAGAAAGCAGCTCTTCCAGTGAAGGCCTTGTCGAGGAGCCACAGCCCAAGTGACAGCCATGTGGATCAGAAAAGAAATGATAAATTTGCCAGTGTGTAAAAAGCATGGCTTGGAGAACTGCAGGAATCATGCTGTGAGTGTGAAACATAACAGGCCTGTACCCTGCTTATGCTTAAAGTTTTGATGTAAGAGAAATAGGAATCTCCATTTCTGACAAATGGAAGATAATACAGAAAGGTTCCTGGAGACTGTTCTTTGCTCTAGAAGATGGGGGAAGTTTCATATATAGAGGTTGTATAACTCTGCATGTCAGCACTAGTTATCTTCAAGTACCAGCCTAAGAAGGAAAACTCTTGTTGTCTTCAGGTAAGTGTGACTGGATGGGGGTTCACCTACCAGCTGGAGTCATCCCACCACAAAGGCAGAAGGTTAAGCAGAAAGAAAGAAGCATAGCATGTTTAAAAGGGTCAACTCATTTTAGGAAAGCTTGCTTGTTACAAATGGCACCCACATCCAGAAAACCTGCTTGGGTGTACCAAGATGGAGCTTGGGCAGGAGAGTGGCCACAAATCCAACTGTTCCTCAGAGGTCCTGCCACCAGCAAGGGTCTAATAACATAGCAAACCTCAAGGCATATTTCAGAAACTCTTCCTTTTTGTCTCGGTTTGGTTCTGCTGAGTTGCCTGTACCCCAGCCAGTGCAGGGGATCGTGGTTTCTGACTCTTGTTTTCCTGGTTCCCGACTCTCGCTTTTTTTGCAGAGTTATCATATCACGTGCTCTAAAAGAAGAGCTGGCAATGAACTGCGCACATTAATGCCATTTATTTGCTTTGATAGAGTACACTTGTCAAGTGACAGTGTTTGAGATATATTTCAGCACAGGAAAAGATTTCACCTTCAGATGTGAATGTCATCCTGCCAAAGGGAAAGGAGTCTTTTCCTCTAACAGATTGTTTCTTGGTTAATCAGCAGGCAGACACTACCTTATTCAGTTTACCTCTGAAGAGGTGACTAGACAGTTTAATCCTACCCAAAGAGCATTAACATTTCTACAAGTTTGTTGAGGGCAGGAAAATAACATTTTAGTTAATACTCTTTTCTGTCCTTCTGAGGAGCAGAAGATTTGTGAAGATTTGCGTAGATTTGTTGAAGGTCTCCCAGAGCAGCTCTTTTTACAGGATGTGCTGGCTCTGGGGTAGGCAAACCTCCAGGACTTTGGACTAACCTAGGAGCTGGCAGGGTTTTTGCCTTCAGAGCTAGGAAATACAAAGGGAAACCCTGGCTCTAATCTGGAGTTACAATAAAGGTTGATTTTGGTCTCCTGTTCACGTGTCGCTAAAGAAATTGTCGCTAAACTCCCTCTGAGTTCAGATGGTGTAAAGGAGTTTTCAACTCTTGCCTTTTTCTGGTTTTAGGGGCAATTCCAGAGTGGCTGTCAAACAAAAAAGTCTTCAGTTGCCATCAGTGTGTAGATATTCAGGTGCTGGGCTTCCCAGCACAGCTCTCCTGGCCATTTGAGAGATGATACAACAAGAAGCTGCAGTCCCTGTTGGGAATTACTAATGCAAACTTCTCTGTGATTGAGATGACTTTTAATGGGACACAGCAGTGTAGTCACATGGAGAGAGAGAGGCTGGAAGTGTTAATCTCCATGGGGATTTTGAACAATATCTCAGTTTGGTTTTGCATGCCTGTCTGGGTATATGCAAATGACATCTTCAAAATAATTTCATTGCGTGCTCCTCTCTAGTGCCAAAACATCTGATGCATCAGTAGATTCCGTGGTCATAAAGCTAAATCCTACATTACTTTCAGACTATAAGAAGCTGCAATAATTAAGTCCTTCTAGAAGACAATATTGGATGCAAAGAGAAAAGGATCATATGATAATAATTTTCACCCTGTTCACTGTTGTCAGCACCCAGTCAATCTCTTGGATGTTTTCTGGTGGGAGGAGGTGGATGTGTGCTTGTGTCAGTCCTTTTATTAAGAAGAATTTGATTCATTGTTGTGAAGCAGAAGTGATTTTTTTAAATAAATAAGTCTGAAATTGTTGAATAAAAATGCCAAAAAGAATGTTTCCATTGTGAACTTGAGCCTTCAAACATAAGCGCACTGTAGAATTAAGGCTCCAGCCTTGTTCCATGTTCTGATACAGGTGTCATAGGCCATAAATTAGACCTTCTCAAAACATTATAATTTGTCTTGCAATGGTTCTGACACTAGGCTGTTCCTTGTCCAGATTTTAAACCCTTTCTCAGCAGCCTGATACCACCTGAAACTTTTCAAAGAAATAATTGCAATACAGCGAATGTTTCCTTCTTCTAATTTTTAGTAGTGTGCCTAAGCTACTGTGGTTGAAAGTTCCCTAAGAAAATCTGCTTAGGGTGGAACATGAACTAGGAGAATTTTAAAAGGAGCTGAAAACAGTGTTTAATAATGGAAAGTGCCTGACAACCCAACTGTAGATGGCACTATCCACTTCCATGGCACGTGGCATGTTTTTCGTGTGCCATCTACTTAAAATAAGTTACCTAAACAATAGCAGGAGCCTTTGGAAGCTTTGTAGCTTGCATACCTGCCATTGTGCCTGATGCAAGCATCATTGCATCAAAACTGAATCCAAAGTGAAATGCTAGCACTCCACCCTTTTCCTCTGCCTCCAGTCTCCTTCATTGTTAGTGGTTCAGCAACAAATGCTACAAGCCATGCTGATATACCTCTTCTTCTGCTGGAGTAGAGTTCTTTCCTTTTGTGTTTCTTATCCCAGGGAGGAAGGGGTATTTTACTGGATCATGAGTATCCCTCTCCATAGCAGAACTGAAGTGTATTCCCTCTCTTAACTGATGGCAAAAGAGTCCTGTGCTCAGTGAAGGACATTCTTTTAAGGACTTTGAGTCCTGCAAGCACTGGGAGTAAACCTGAGGGCCTTCATTAGAAGCAGACAGATCCAGAGTAAAAAAGATTATTTTATTGAGGAAGTGTGGGTTGCAGAGATTTTACATTACAACGTAATTGCAAGTACACAAAATTTAGGAGAAAGAGTAATGGTTTCATTACCAAAGCAACAGTTTTATAGGGACTGGTTGCAGACACAGTGGCCAATGCTGAGTTGAGTATTTAGTGAAATGTGCTTAACTGGTTGCTTTTTAAATGTGGCTACAACTTTTTTAAATGAGTGGGCGTGACTCAGAAAGTCGTTGTATGCGTTTAAAAATTCACAGCACATCAGCATATTGCTGGATATTAGGTTTGATGAGAAAAATTAATTCACAGCAGTGCCTGCAGTGGGTTGAGGAACACTGGCAAGCAAATTATTACCATTATTCTTTAGGAAGCAAAGAGGAAATCGCCTCAAATTGCACCAGGGGAGGTTTAGGTTGGGTATTAAGTAAAGAATTCCTCATGGAAAGCGTTAACAAGCGTTGGAACAGGTTGCCCGGGGAAGTGGTGGAGTCACTGTCACTGGAGGTATTTAAAAGGCATGTAGATGTGACACTGAGGGATATGGTGTAATGGTGGACTTGGCAGTGCTGGATTAGTGCTTAGACTTGGTGATTTTAGAGAACTTTTACAAACTATATGATTCTGTGCTTATGAAAGTAAAATTAAAAGGCTAGAGATTTTAACAGATGATGCTTAACAATTCTTAATTTCAAAGAAAAAATTAGTTTCTACCTTGTTAAAGCCAATGCTGTTTATATTGTTACCTGTTGAAAATAATGCTCTTTCATTAATTTTTAAACTGTCTTCATACCCAGCATAATTCAGAACTCCTGTACCTTTAAAATATGAACGTGAGATGGATGAATTACAGACTTTAGATGCTGTTGACATTAATTATAGATTAAGGACTTGAAGATTTTAGCAGATTTTTCTTCTGCCTCTCTTCGGTACTGTAGTTTGTTGTTCAGCTTGGGAGGAGGGCAGACTGGATTATGCTTGTGTAATTTTCCTCCAATTGTGCATTCAGAAACAATGTTTAAAAAAATATGGAAAGGGATTTGAATTCTCATTTTCTGGACTGCAGACACAACAGGCTAATGCAGCTGTAGAGCTGTGCTCAAGTGAGAGGGTTTATGTTATGAAAAAGTTATTTCTGCGTAATTATAAACAAAACCACGGCCCTTGGGATAATATAAAACTATTACTCATAGAACAGTTGTTTTGTTACCACTAAAATATTTAACTTTTTCTTGCTGTTTCAAGGTCAGCAGCTGCATCCAAGGTCTGAAGCAGCAATTCTGCTATAGCAGAATATAGCACAGTACATGAGGGAAGTGGGTGGCCCAGACTGTGTCCTAGTGACCACTTTTCCCTAAGGTACAAGCAGCAAATACCAACTAACATAAATTTTAAAATAGTCTTGTTTTTTGTTTTTATAATTACCCTCTAAAATACAGAGGGAGCCTGGCAGGTGAAAATAAATCTATAAATCTTCCTATTCAAGGATGTGACACTGTTCACTACCGGTTCTTGGTGGTAACTTCGTGTTACAGCATCTTTGGGAAGCTTTGGCCTCACTCTGCTGGGCATGAGGCACACGGAGAGGGACAAACAGCCATCTGAAATCTTGACAGGAGCAGAGTGCTTTAGTTAAGTGTCATTCCTTGCACTAAGTGGAGCCAGCTGAGAGTAAGAAAGTGCTAGATGCTCATCTGTGTTCTTGTGGCCTCCAGGAGAGCAGGCTGAGGGGGCTTGGCTTTGGACCGTGCCTCTGAAAATGTTTCAGTTTGCAGTCAGGAGCTCACCTCCCTGCTCCAGAGGTCATGGGCATATTTTCTCACTAAACTTGGTTTTGATATGAGGTGTACTTGATGTTGGGATGCAGAAGACAAAAGCACTGGTCTGTGCCTTGCTGGAATGTGTTTGTGAAGGGTTTAGAGGCTGATATTTATTAACTCCTGACTCATAGTGCCCATTAACGTAGGTTAGGATAAAGCTGGGAGAAGCTGAATAGTTTGGGTGTGACTTGCCAGACCTGAAAAACAAAACAAGTGCAAAACAAGAACTTACTCTTTTCCTACTGACATGCTGAAGTGCTTTATTATGTAGCCCATTTTAAAAAGAATTTTCTAATGCCCCCAGTTTATCAAAGCTCTTGAGATATCTGTCCCAAATTTTCCTTTGGACTATATAAGAATGTGTTCCATTAAGGATTGTCAGCACCTGATCAGCTGTCAGCTCTCTTTTTATTTAGAAAAATATTTTCTTTGGACAGTAATGGAGTGCTTGCTTACCCACTAACATGGGTAAGCAATGTGCCTTCAAACTGATCAAGTATAATTTGAGTGTAGAGAATGGCACCTGCCTTGCATGAAATCCAAAGCAAATTGAGTTGTTTGTCACAAGAGAGAGTGAATGGGTTGGAGGTTGGATCTTCCCATCAAGAACCTGATCAAATTTTGAAGCATTTGTGCTCTGCAAGGAATGCAGGGCTTGCTGCTGTTAGTGTAGCAGAGTGGTTGGCTAGTTTTTATTAGGTTTTTTTTCCCCTGGTAGCTGCACTTTGTTCAAGCTGTCACGGTCAGAGGTAGCAGATGGTATAAAGAGACAGAGCAGGCAAAGCAGGAAAAATATCGGGGAAGTGTGAAGGGATGAGACCAGAGAGGCAGAGCAGCTGTGGAGGTACTGTCAACAGGATAGCATCCCAGCATTTGTGCTTGAAACTCACATCTGCCCATACCTCCAGAAACATGAGAACTCCCAATCATCCTCATTACCTCTAGCAAATACCTGGGTTAGATCCTGCCTTGAGAAATTGCTCTCAGGAGTCTACTGGAAAAAAGAGAAATTAATTTTATAATTGCAATAATTAATATTGCTGCAGTACATGGGTCTCATTTGAGTGCAGATATGCAGAGCCAATGTAAGTCAAAATTTGAGAGGTAAGTTGTCTTAAAACAGATGAAAGAAGCAAGCCTAAACCTGAGAAGTGCAGGAGCTTTTACAATTACCTGGCATTTTAGGAGTCTGTTAGAGGATAGAGCCCGTGATTTGCCTCACATTTCAGCATAATTTTAAAGGGGTTTTTCTTAATTGGTCTACTGATGTTTGCTTAGTAATGACCAACCTCTAGAGCAGGAAGAACTATGACTGGCAATGAATCAGGACAAAACCAAGGCAGAAGACCTCAAAACAGCTGAAAACCAAAAAGCATTATGGCCAGGACTGGCTGAGTGAGAACTTGAGCAACCAGGGGGCTGTGGTCAAAGCTCATGGCTGCTTCCTGCTTTAAAGCAGCAACTTTCAAGAACTCTCATTTGAAAGCTGAATGTTTAAATTAGCCATCTACACTCTTCCATTTTTAGGCATTGCAGTGCTTTTGTGTGCTGAGTTTTGGACTCCTTCACACTTTGCTTCTTTGAATTGTCAACCTAAGCATGCAGAAATCATGAATCAGCCTCCCTCTGCCTCCAGTGGCTTAGAAACCATGAGACTTTAAGAAGTAACAGATGTTTTGTTCTTTTTATTTGCCTTCTGGTTTTTGAGCTTGAAGAGTTCATATTTTAAGTGTTTCACCTCAAACCCCAGGCTAACACTTTATTTATTCATTCTGCAAATGTAAAACAGATTCTCCCATCGGCCTGAGTAATGGGTGCTTATAGAAGAAAAGTTCAGTGTCCATGAGAAAATCGTGTGTTAGCATTGCTTGGTTCCTTTAGCTTGTCTTTGGGAATACAGGATGGGACTTGATTTTCTGGGTTACTGGGAATGGTCCTATCTTATTGCAAGCAGCCATATTATATAATCCCATCTGAAGTTTGTTTTGACTACGTTTGTTTAAAGTACATTTAATTTAAGTATATTTAGTACTTACGTTTACTACCCTGTATATTCCCTGTGGAAAACTCTTCCAGAACCTCACTAATCAAGCAGTTAAAAATGTCTTCTGGTTTCTAGTCTAAACTTACTCATGGCCAGGCTACTATCCACCTGATGTTAACATCTTGCTGCAGCTGATGTGAGTGTGTAAATGAGTTTTATTTCTGCTTTTGCTTGCTTTCCTGACACCTGACTTTGGTTCAGGTGTGCTCAACGTTACCTTCATCATTGCAAACTGTGAGAAAATCAGTGTGCCTCCAATTGTCTTAAGCTTATAAACCATCCCCAGTACACAGTGGCCTGTCATAGTGTTCCAATGTTGACTCAGTTACATTAGGAGTAGCATAGTCGAGGACAAGATAAGGTTATGCTGCCCCTGGAAATCAGTGTAATCAAAGGTATGCATATGCTTTTGATTCGCATTTCATTCTAAAGATTAAGTGGAATTTAATATGTGCAGTGATTTAATGGCAGCATGAGAAAAGAGTGGGGAAGGTATGCTGCTGACCTCCCAGGTGCTGTAGTGTAACCCAGGATCCTGTCACTAGTGTAACTGCTGCTGTCTGGAGAGCTGGAGTGGAAATGGTATAAAAACTCAGGCAGGATGGGCCTTCTCTGGAGATTGTCCCAGGTAATCATTGTAGATTATATTAGCTCCCATTTCAGTGAGCTCTAACTTTGAGAACACACTTTTCAAACTTGAATGCTAAGAATAGCAAATTAGGCTGACATTTCGGGACTTTCAGTGATGATTTAAATGCTGATTGAGCTGAAGACCTGCACCTCAGTCACCTGAAAGATCTATTTGAGAATTTGTCTGTGTCCTGGGCTTGTTTGATGTACTTAAAGTGATGTCTGTGAACATATGGGACATTGTGTCTGACCTTTGGTAATTAGGGTTCTGATGGATTAGCTCTATGGGAGCTTCTATCTTTATCTCAGACTTTCACCTGGGTGTCTCAAATTCTGGGTCAAGGAAGGTGAAAAGTG
Source organism: Nicator chloris (assembly GCA_013400495.1). Classification (NCBI taxonomy): domain Eukaryota; kingdom Metazoa; phylum Chordata; class Aves; order Passeriformes; family Pycnonotidae; genus Nicator; species Nicator chloris. The sequence continues at coordinate 25,727 of WAAE01012325.1, read as the reverse complement.
AGATGCCCGAAAGTGAGAAAAATCCTTTCCCATGGTTATTTATTCTCTGTTAATAAACAGTCTTTTGATAATCTGGTTCCTAAAGAATCATGATTCCTAGTGGCTGACAAGTAAGATGTCCACAGTGAAAGACACAAGTTTGAAATGACAAAACAAAGAAAGATCATAGAATGTAATCACAGGATCATCAAGTCTTGATGGCCAGTTGGTGCTTGTGTTAACCCTTTCCTGATTTAACTGCACAGTCTTAGGGAGTTGTCTCTTAGGGAGATAATTCACCATATAAATATGTAAGCAGATGTTTTTTCATGCCCACCAATCCAGTATGTTTTGACTATACCCAGGTTAATTGCATGACGGTTCACAGTACCAGATTTTCTGGAACTGATTTGCTGAGTTTTTACCAAAAAGACTTGAATCATAATAATAGTGGGGGTTTATTTTGTTTTGCTTTTCTGGATGGTTGTCACTATATGTAGGAACAGCAGCATGTGACCAGACATACTGAATTTCAGCTGCATTTGTGGAAGAGTATTGATACCTTTGTCAAAAATGTATTTATTTAGGATATCTTAGTCTCATTGGATATATTTTTAATTATTTCTCTTAGAATTTTTTCTGCTTTTGTAGGCATTGATGCTATTTTGAATTGCACATAGAGGATAGTAATGGCCTAGAAATTTTGTTCAAAAAAGAAAAAGGTTTTTACTTTTTTGGACATCAGTCTCTTTGAGGAAAGACCTACCATTCTGAAGATCAAGTGGCAAACTAAAGAACATGGAAATATACTGTGCACTCTTGTTTTTATTTTATTGTTTGCCTCCCACGCAAAGCGCAGTTTGTTTGATGTTCAGCTCTCTGCTCTTGTTCTGCACAGGATTTCTCTAAAATCCACTTACATTTCCTCCTCTCCCCTGCACCTTCAGTGAAGGAATACCATTACTTTGGCACTTCTGTGATGGTTGTGAGTCACAGAGCTTGTAGGCAAAGGAGTTTTGGGTCCTTCTGCTGCTGATGCTTGCCAGCCCTAGTGCAAAAAGGTGACAAAGTGACATCCACTTACAACCCAGCAGCATTTGAAAAAATTTGTCACCTATGTAAATCCCTGCACCAGGGATTAGTTAGGAAGTTTATTGCTACTCTTGGAACAGGGTCTACTTTTGGGCTCTGCCTATTTGTGAGAGGAAAAAAATCAAGGTAACTCAGAAACTGACCATTCAGTTAAGCTCAAGTTCTTCCTCAGATCTCCTATTTAGACTTCTGTGCACCTCTTGGGGTATTTACAGTAAGTTTATTTGGTTTTGTTATTGGAGACATTCAGACTTTTGAGTTGAAAGCATCAGTAAACTCAGATTCAGCTTAGAGCAGCTTGTTGCTTTAGTTGTTTCTCTTTGTTATGGTACTTGGCTAAAAGGTTGGGTTTGTTATTTGTTTGTTTTAACCATATAAACAAATGTCAAGAATAAAAAAGATATTCTTCCAAGGCTGAGGAAATGTAATATTTATCATTTCAGTCTTGATATAATCAAAGGTTAAGTTTTATTCTAGTGGACATGAACTTTTAACCGCAAATAAACTGCTATGGAGTGGGAAAGGCTCACTCTTCTGTTTCTGTATGACTTTGAATTGTGCCTGTCTGTGACAGTGTGTGCCTTTCTGTAGCACAGACTACAACTAAAATATATTGTGCACACATCAGAAATTAAGTAGAACAACCAAATGAGTTCAGGCCCTTCTCCTTGTGAGTGTGCAGGGGAAATTTCCAGAGAGGGCTGCCACCAAGTTCTAGTGGATTTTTGGAACCTCCTCCTTTTACCTGCCCTGTGCTTGTTCTTGGCTTAAGGACACAAACTTGTTTGTCAGTAGCAGTAACTTCTGGGCAGAGTTTTGATGTAAAGGCTGGTGTCCCTAACATGGTTGATGCCTTTGTGACCCTGACCCACATGTTTAAAAACCAGCCATATAGTAGCCAGCACAGTTACTGAAAGGTTTATTTCTTTAAAAAAGAAAAAAAAAGAAAAAAAAAAAAAAAGAGAAGAGTGTGTTGCCCTATTGCTGAGTGTGAACAAAACCCTGTTTGGTGAAAACAGTACTCACAAATTAATCCAGACATAGTGATGCTCTTGAGGTGGGAGACATTCCAACGACATTAAGAATTTTTGGTTCAAGATGTGTGGTTGTAAGGGACCAAGGTCTGTAGTTCTGGGGTTTTCTGGTATGAAAAGTGAAACTACTCAGAAAAGTAAAGCAGAATAGTAAGTATTGAAAGGTGAGTCTGAGCACAGAGTCTTGGGTGATATTTTCCATCAGTCTTTTTATAGGTTTTTGATAGTTTGAAAATGTGATACTTGGTGTTGCAGCAGTGGCTTGGGATTCTCTATGAATAGTAACCATTTTTTTCACACAAGAACCATCAGAAATAGTACTGTATCCTGTATGCTGAGTATTCCATTGATTGCTTCAACTGCAGGATTGAGTTTTCAGTTCATGACACCTGTTGAAAACATAGCAAATTACTTTTCTTTCCAAAGCATGGTTCCTGGTATCCTATCATATAATTAAGTTATTATAAGAGTGTTATTTATATGACTATTCAGTAGTTAGAGGTATGGTTTTGTTAAAGACCTAGTGCTGTTTGGATCTGAATCTCTAGGCTGTTTTTGTTGTCAGCTTTGAGGAGCTTCAGATACTCTCAAGAAAGCAAAGCCTTGTTCTGTTTGCTTGTTTTTATTTATGTATTGTTTTATGGTGTACAGACTTCTGCAATGCATGGAGCTGTGATTTACATGCAGTATTTCAAGCCCATTGTGAATCTTTAGAGGTCCTTCCAGCCCCTGTGTAGAGTTCTTGCCTCTTACTGACTGCACAAAACATCTTAAACGTAATCACAAAACCAGATTTCACAAACCACTTAGCAGCAACATAAAAGGTTAACGTATGTTTTATGCTGGATTTAGGTATTTTTGCAAAAAAACCCCTCTGTTTAATACAGTATACTATTGCTGGAAATAGCAGTAACAGTAAGCAGATTTTTGCCTGTGGCAAATGCAGTCATTAAAACAGGGCTATAAATCTCCCCTTGTATAATTGCATGTGTGGTGTGTGTGCCGTGGGTATTTTTCAGCCTGTTACACTAAGTGGTGAAGGAAAAAAAGCGTGGCTACGTGTATTTTCAATGTAACTATATAGCTATATAATGGTTTTTAGGACTTGTATCTTTCCAAATAACTTATTGATCAATCAGTATGACTGTGCTGGAATTAGAGACTTGAGTGTATTGGTTACTTAACTGTTACTTTTAATTCATAATGCCAGTTCTCCACAAGTAGAGAAGTATGGCTCTTGGACAGACATGTTGTTCCCATTATTTGGCATCTATTTTAAGACCTAAACCAGCAGCTTGCACATAAAGAGCTTGGTTTACATTTTTCCTATTTGAGTTTCTTCGTTGTTTTTGAAGACCGCTGCTGAGTAATTTTTCTAGCAAAAATTTTCCTAGCAAAATTTTGCCCATAGGGCTGCATGTGCTCTGGAAAATACAGTGGGAGGTTCTAGCTGGCTGGGCTTGCAAGCTGCCCAGTTCCTGGAGAGCATCTCCATATGTCTGCAGCGCTGGGGAGTCACTCAGCACAGGTTCTCAGCACCTTACAGGGTGGTTCTGCTAAGCTGAAATTCAGTCCTTATTCAGTAGGCTGCTCTTGGACCCTGAATCTCCCTAACGCCATCACTTGAAGTCTGAAACAACATGGAAGTCCTTATTTTCATAGAATTACAAAATAATTTAGGTTGGAAAAGTCCTCTTAAGATGATCAAGTCCAACTGTTAGCCCAGTATTACCAAGTCCACTGTTAAACCATGTCCGTAAGCACCACATCTACATGTGGTGGTCTTTTTAAACCTCCAGAGATGATGAGTCAAGCAATTCCCTGGGCAGCCAGTTTCACTGCTTGACAACCCTTTCAATGAACGAACTTTTCCTCACAGCCAACAATTTGGGCTGTTGTTACCCAAGTCCAGGACTCAGCACTTGGCCTTGTTGAAACTTTCATCAGTGATCTCAGCTCATCAATCCAGCCTGTCCAAATCCCTCTGCAGAGCCTTCCTGCCCTCCAGCGGATCAACACTGCTGCCCAACTTGGTGTCATCTGCAAACTGACTGAGGGTGCCCTTCATCGCCTTGTCCAGGTTGTCAGTAAGGATACTAAACAGGGCTGTCCCCAGTACTGAGCCCTGGGGAACCCCACTGGTGACCAGCCACCAGCTGGATGTAACTCCATTCACCACTATTCTAGGCTCAGCAATCCTGAGAGATTTTTAGCCAGCAGTATCCAAGCCACAAGCAGCCAGTTCTTCTCCAGAAGAACACCTCAGCATGTTGTTGAATGGAATTGGTTATTTTTGCTTTGAGAAAACTTGGGACTTATAAACCAGAATTGGAAGCAAAATGTAAGTGTTGGTCAACACATGTAGAAAAAGGAGGAATTTGCTCTTGCTCATAGCCTATGCTGTAGCTCAGCTTTGGAAACCTGTCCTTGTAATACGTTCTCAATCCTACTGTCTTTATTTCTGCGTTGTCTGGTGTTGTCTTCTTCAAGCCTTTCAAGACCATTATCTTGCTTAAATTCTCACCTTTATAAAAATCTATCTTTCTTCTGTTTCCCAGGTTAGCAAATGCCACATGTATGGCATCTCAGGCATGTGGAAAAGTTGCAAGCAGAAAGTATGGGACCATAAAATCCTACCTGTGCAAAAGTTTTAGATAAGAATAATCTCATCTCATAATTCAGTTGTTTGAAATCAGATTCACAAGGAGTAAGAAAGGCTCTCCCAGTTGTCAGTGGGGTGAGAGTTGTGCCGGTGGGCAATACACCCCAAGCGTGTGATCCATCTCTCTCCAGATGGGGTGAATTTCCTATCACAATACCTCTCTCATGTCCAGCTGTGGAGAGACAAGCCAGAAGATAAGTGTAGGTATAACACATAACTTTTAGACAGCCAAAGTTGGGTGAGTTAAATTCCACTGTGGCCACTGGCACAGCTGTGGGAGTGCTCTGCATGAGCCCACCACTTGCCCCACAGCTCAGCCCTGGCGGAAATCCATGGCTTTTAATGCACTCATTGCCTTTTTTAAAAGCATATTTAGGCACATTTGGGTACACAAGTGTATTTAGGGACATTTGGGGACGCTGTTGCCAGCAGTTATGAGAAGTGAAGTGGATTTTAATAGTGTCATCTCTTGATCATAATTATCAGGAGGGGAGGAGCGTTGGTCGTGCTTCTGCTGAAGTGCAGGTGATGAGGGAAGTTCAAGTCTCCACTGCTTTCAGGGTGAATGGCTTTTTGTACAATGGCAAATACATGGTCTGTAGAATTTTTATATTTGGTACTGAATCCACATGTGATGTCAAACAGATCTTGTGATTTCTCAAGCTTTTAAAATTACTCACTATAGTCCTAACCCTAATTATGAATCTCCAGCAAAGGCACATATCCAGATATATTCAGCATCACTCAAAAAGAAATATAAGCCCTTCCTTAAATACTTGATTTAATGTCAGGATATCCTGAAATAGCTGGTGGTGAGAGCTAGCCATTCATAATGGATGTGAACTACATTTTTTTTAATTGAGACATATTTGTCTTTAGTGGTTTAGTAATTTGAATTCAGTTTCAGAAGACTATTTAAAATATGCTGATTATGTCCTCTAATGTAAGCACTTATCTGTTTCCTAACAGCAAGTAGACAAAATACCTCGTGAATGGTAATGATAACAAGAAATAAGCACACCACCATGCTAAAGATCATGTAATCCAAGGGGAGAAGCAAAGTAGCAATGAGTTGAAGGCCAACTTCATCTGTCCAGTTTTGCCTGGCCTAAGTGTTTCTCCGAAAGTACTTTTTCTTTTCTCTTGACATGAAGGAATTGCAGGGCAACTGGATGCTTAATTGCTGTTAAAATGGATAAATCTCAGCTGAAATCTCTGAGGGTCAAATATCTACCCTAGTAAATAAGGTGAAATTTATGTCCTGGTTAGCATGTAACTGGGAGTGAAGAACACCTTGTTTTAGTGCTGGGAAATCATGTTTATGAGAGAGAAGGAAGTGTATGGGCTGGGAATGAATGGTTACTGGCCATACTGACATAGTGATGAGCATAACTCACCTTTTCCTGGCCTTAATTGTTCACAGTCTGCTTATAGTTTTGATATGTTACACGAAAGGAATTATCTGTGAGGGGGTTGAACTCTTCTTTTGGATCACTTTCTTGTTTTCAGCCCTTTTCCCTCTCCCTGTAGGTTGTGGAGAGAAAGTAGGGGCAGCTTATGGCTGTAGGCACATGCCAGCATATGGGAGCAGCGGGAAGTATTGCCTGTTGGCATTTGTGCTTTCTTAAACTGCAAGTACTAGTTGTTTCCAAAGCCAAGACGGTGTCCAATGATGGTCCCACAGGGTGGGAGCCACACACCAAACCTGTCACTGGTCTAATCTCTGTATCATACTGTCACTTGAGTAAACTGCACTTTGCTCTTGCAGCAAGCTCTGCAGCTACTTGTAGCACATACTAATTACTTTGTAAGATTTTTAGTACCAGTAGAGGGGATGAGATGTAAGTTCCAGTTATGACAGACCTCTGCATTTGCTAATATTTGCACTTCCTCAGCATGACTTTAGGCCTGCTATTTTAGTACAAACATTTAGTTAGTACTGCATTTAGTACAAACATTTTATCTTTCTTTGTGTTCTCTGGGTAGCTAGAAGCAGAACTGCAACATTTTGTTTGGTCAATAAATCTTTGGCTTACCTGGGACATGATGGCCAACCTCCTCAGCTCCCCCTCACTGTAGTCTGAAGGAGTCTCCCACTCGGACTCACTCAGAAGTTGCTGCCTTTGGTTAGCTTGAATGGACCTGTTGAGGAGTATTGATGATCTGGGAAGAGTTAAAAAGCCAGATGGATGCCAGTGACATGTCTTCGCTTACCTTTTTCATCCTGCAAAGCTTGTGCTTGATGTTTTAGTGTAGACAGGATGCCTCAAGCTGTATGGTAGCAACAATTGAAGAAATACTAACAGTCTGAAAAAGCAAAGGCTGATAATATTGGCTCCTTAATGGCACATCAGGATTATATCTCTCCCTGGTTTAGTCACATGGTGTTTTTATCAAGCATTATTACACATTGTGATTAAAAATCAAGGCCGGTGCAAGAAGTATATTAGCAGTAATCATTGGTCAATGCCACTTTGGTCTTCTGTAGGCAAAAGTTCTTTTCCTAAGGAGGTTTATCGTGAGTCTGACAGGGTTGTCTGACTTCTCTAAGTCAATTATGATGAAGAAAGAGAATTCTGAAGCTGGTAGCAAGACAGTGTTTTGGTGGAGATCACTAAAGTATGTATATATGCTGGCACAGAGCTTCACTTGGGGGCTGGTGAGAATATGGATAACCTAAACATTTTATAAATAGGCAAAGATGAGGTATATGTAGTAAGTTTCATACTAGGCATCTTGGTAATAATCACTTGTAGCACAGTCAAGGGAGAGAGCTGTCCTGCTCTACTCTGCACCGTTGCCGCCTCACCTTGACTCCTGTGTGCAGTGTTGGGCAACACAAAATAAAAAAGATATAAAGCTATTACAGAATGTCCAGAGGATGGTGAAGGGCCTGGAGACGAAGCCGTACGAGGAGCAGCTGAGGTCACTTGGTCTGTTCAGCCTGGGGGACACTGAGGGCAGACCCCAATGCAGCTACAGCTTCCTCATGAGGGGAAGGGGAGGGGCAGGCACTGATCTCTTCTCTGTGGTGACCAGTGACAGGACCGAGGGAATGGCCTGAAGTTGTGTCAGGGGAGGGTTAGGTTGGGTATCAGAAAAAGGTTCTTCCCCCAGAGGCTGCCTGGGCACTGGAACAGCTCCCCAGGGCAGTGATCACAGCACCAGCCTGACAGAGGCCAAGGAGCGTTTGGAAAATGCTCTCAGGCACACGGTGTGACTCTTGGGGATGCCCTGGGCAGGGCTAGGAGATGGATTCCAATAATCCTCATGAGGCCCTTCCAACTCAGCATACTCTAGGATTCTATGATCCCATTATGTTGTTACCTTGTAAATGAAATATATTGCTCTCGCATAGCCCAGGAATCTCTAAGTTACCCGGGTATTAACATTAAACAAAGCATATTTACAAATGTAAACTTAAAATTAGTTCAATGCTATCTCTAAAGACACAAGGACTGGGGTTTCAGCATTAAGAAAAACCCACAAATGAGATAAAATCAAATGCTTTTCCAGTTACACACATTAGCTGCAAAGTTAAATGGATTAAAACTCTTTCTGGAGGAATTCAATGTTGAGACTGAAAATGTGGTCAAAAAAGTCTCATTGTGGCTGCCTGATGTTTGACTTTTGATAGCACATCCCGAAAGACTTCTCTTTGACATACCTTGAACAGAGAATGCCTGTTTCCCACGAAGTCTGTTGTTGCTGATAAAGCTGGTTTATATCTAAGTGGTATCTAATACGGCAGTGCTGTATTCTGGCCTTAAGGAAACACCAGCTGAATGGCTCATTTGCCTTTTTAAACCTGCTGTGCCCTAAGATGTATTTTAGCAATTTTGTTCAAAGCACAAATCCTAGTAACTAATTCTCTACAACTTACGTTTTTAAACAAAGTGTAAAAGAAAACATGGTTGCACATTGAAACAAAATAGAATCCATAAAAGTTGTGTTTCAGAGGCTGTGTTTATGCACTTGTGGTAGTAAGTAGTGATGCTTTCCTTTGATATTTGAGGCCTCTGAGTGACACAGAGCAGATCTCCTAGGAATCTCCTTAGCTTAAACAGTTGGTGTGGCTGAATGAGCAGTGAAGAAGGGTGTAAGTTATTGTCTCTGAAGTATTTCACATTAACTGCAGGCACAGGCAATTCTGTAAGGTGTACACACACATGCAAAAGTGGTGGGAAATCAGGTGAATGTTCCACCTTCAACATAGGTAAAAGTAAAATCTTGCTCACAGTCCAGGAGGAAGCTCTCTGGAGCTTAATGAGAGGCTTTTGCCCAGCTTAGACCACATGCTGTTAACAGATACCATGTACAGCTTAGAAATCCTGCTGGCCTTTCTTCCCTCTTCACCTCCTCCTGCCCCAGAGATATGAGCACAAATCCCTTCTTTCCCTGGTTTGCCACAAATGTATAAGCAGATCTCTGCTCTGTCTGTGCTGCTTTGCTGTTTGATGCTGGGTTGAACATAGAGGTCAGTCCCAGCAGGTTTGGATTTTGAAGTGGCTGGAGGTGAAGTCGCTGTTTCTGCAGTGTACACTGGAACCACTCCACTTGTGCTGCCCCCAGTGATGGCTACGGCTGTGTGTTGTTTGCTAACATTGCCATTCATCACACTCTGCAGTCCAGAGGCAGTTCCACCTTTCAGAGACCTGACATGACCCATGGATGGATTTTTTAGAGCATTGGGGCATTTTAGAGCAGGCTGCAAAGGAAGAGTGGAAAAGCTCCCGAGGATCTTTCTGGAAGCTGCGTAGTTGTGTTAAAAAGGGAGAGCGTTATTTTTTTATCTTACCTTGAAATTGTGACTTGACTACATCATTATGAGGTGCCTCTGAAATCTGCTGGTAGAAGCAGCCATTATTGTAACTCCTACCATACCAATTCCCCCAGCTCATCTGTCCACTCTTGTTTTGTGTGCCAAACTAAAGGTAGCGCTTTTCAGTGATGCTCAAAACAGAGCCTGTACCTTCCCCTTGCAAATACCCTAAGAGTATAGACAGTTCTCACTTTTTCTCCTGTGTCTTTGCATGTTTAAAAGACAGATCAGACTCCAAGTGCATTCAGTTTTAAGGTCTTTTGAGGCTGCTTAGAGAAATGATGAACACATTTCCTATACATCCATCAGGTTGGTGACAGATCTTGCATAACCAAACAAGAAGCTCTTGTGTATTGGGGACTTGACTGACAAAAAACTACTCAAAAGTTCTGCCTTTCAGATACTTAAATAAGGAATTGCTTTTGAGACTTACATTTTGCCCTTGCAAGTTTTGCTTCCATGAAAGTGTGCTGTTGGTATGCATTTTGCTCATTAGGAATGAACTCAGATCATCTCAGTTTCAGTTTCACACGTAAATAAATACAAGATTACTCCATATCCAATCTGGAGCAGCTGCAGAATGCTGCCACCAAGCTCTTCTTGAGACAGTCCACATCAGTTTTGGAAGACAGGCTGCTACCAAATGGATCCTACAGAAACTCTTAATTTAAATTGCATCCAAGGTTGTCTTCCTTACCCTGCCTTGCACTTTGGCTGTCAGAGCACTGCATGCAGCTGGAGCAGTGGCCTAGATGAAGACAAAAATGTAGGGTATAAAATCATTACATTATAGGTTAGCAGCAGCCACAGCCTGAAGGCTTCATCTAGGAGTGTCCTTTTTGGAAACTTCTGTATCCAGTTGTTAAAGTGTGCTTTCCTGCCTCTGATAATGTAAAAGAGGTAAAATATGTACAGTCCTGGATGGTGTGAGCTCTTTCTGAGATTAATAGTATTGTTGAGACTGATGAAAAGGTTTTTCCTGTTGCATTTGTTTTTACTTTAGATTTAGGATTTAATGTTTTGCCTGAACACCTCTTATTTTTATTGGGGTTTGCTGTGGAGTTTTTTCCCAGGTCTTGGACTTCTTGCATTTAAATGAAATTATTTTCTTCAAAGGATTTTAGTACACTCAGGGCTGAACTAAAATGTATCCAAGTAGAAATAGTAAATAGCCGCTTTGCATCTCAATCTGATTTTATAGCAATAACTCCCATATTCTCCTAACACTTCATATTCTCATGTTTCCAGTCTGTATATAATGGTTCTGTTTTCACATTTGATGACTTAGGAATTGCCTACTCCTTCATTCTAGCAAAGTGTTTGCTTATGTGTAGAGAAAATCAGGAAAAATGAGAGGGCGAAGAAAACAAAGCAGAGAAGCAAGCACTTCTTAACATTAAAAAAAGAAAACTTGAGAATGTGGTTAAATGATTTTTGCCTTGAAACAGAGAGAGGAGTGGTAACAGTGGGAGGCAAGGGGTGAGGGGTGTCACCCCTTGAGCAGTTTGGGGTTTCCATCCCCAATTATGTGCTGGCTGCTACGCTGCTGAATTACACTGAAAGCACTGAATGGTGCCATTATATTCCTTTTCAAAAGTTGTGGGCTATGAAATTCAATCTGAGGTATTTTTAATGAGTGTTCTGAGCCTCAGTTGCAGCTCTTCCCAAGAAACAACGAGCACAGTGTGCCACTAAATAGCGCCAGGGCTGGAGGTTAAACTCATTCAGTTTTTTGCTTGCAGGGAGAGAAAGTAATATCAACATTTATGTGACAGGTATATGCTTGGTTCCAGAGTGGAGCTTTAGTAAAACAGCTTTCCATAAAGAAAACGTTTTGAAAAATGAGGTTCTATCAGCTTCACATCAAACTCCCATCTAGTTTCTGAAAACGAATCTTGTGGTGTGTTTTCCAAAGCCAGTGTCCGCACGGCACACGCTGGGCTTGTTCTGTGGGTATCCTTGTGCTGCAGAATGCAGCAGGCACATCCCTACGGGCAGAGCCTCTTGGTGGAGGTGCAGCTCATGCCAGATGGAGACATCTGCCCAGTTACACTCTTGGCTATCAATTAAACATAGATAATTCAGAGGTAACCTTCGTCAGAGAGATGCCTGCTGGCATCCCTGTGTCTCCACTAAGGGTTTTGGTGTCATAGCTGGAATGGCTTTGGTATGACTCCCTCCCTTCTTGAACTAGATACAGCTTTTCAGAGAAGAATTTTTAGTGTGCCCCTGGTTTTAAAAAAGCTGTGTAATGCAAAATATTGTTGCCTTCTACCTTCCTTACATGCTGATTTGCAAAGTAGTTTGTTTTAGATCATGAGGAAAGCGCTGTTCAACGCATCCGCCCTGCAACTCACACCGAGATCTTAAATTCGTGATGGGCTAGCTCTGGTTTTTGCAAGTCATCACCATGCAGTGTCAAGGCTCTGAGGCTGGAATACATCATGTGGATGATACTCTTCAGAAAGGAAAACAGTCACTTCCAGCAGTGGATGGTTGCCTTGCTAAGGGGTAAAGAACAGCCACAAACCACTTCTAGTTTTGCTGGTAAAATTAGGCAGAGATGACTCAGCATTTACAGGAGCTAATTTAGGGAATAAGATGACATATTTTTAGTAGATTTTCTCATTGTTCTTTTAATGCCTCGTTTTTCTTGTCCACACTGTGCATTTTAATGATGTTCAAGGGAAGTAATTTTGGTTTAGTAACAGTGGTGCTGCCAAGAGTTTCCCACTGGAAGTCTAAGAATTTAATTGTTGGTGTGTGAAATTTTGCAGCCTTAAACAGTTATTTAAAAGACTTGCTCTGCCACTGCTGATTTCCCACAAATGTTTTACACCTACCTCAAGGAAGTTATGGTTGTAGTACAAGAAACAAGGTTTGGTTTTTTCCAGGAAGACTAATTAGCTTTTGCAGAGACCTGTTTTTGCAGCTCGATATTTTTTGGGTTTAGGATTTTTTTTTGGCGTTACTGAGATCGACATTCACATTTCATGGGAAGGAATGTGTTGTCGCCATTGGGACAGTTTCTTAGAGGATTTTTAGGCAGGTAACAGTGAGGTTTTCCAGATGAATTCATAAGCAGATGTGATCAGAGCACTACTTTTAAGTTGATACAGTGAATTTTAGGTGCATATGTGTGAAATGTAGGATTTCATAAAACCAGTGGAGAAAAATTAATGCAAGATCAGTTGTACTTTATGACTGAGAGTTAGATGCCAGCTAGTTAAAATGCTGGAAACAGAGGCAAAGGAACCAGTGAACCAGGAAACTAATCATGAAGTATTGTGTTAATGCTTTTCACCATAAGTAACATTTTGTAATAAACAGATGTGTACTTAGACTACTGTGGCCAAAAGCTGAATATTTCTGGTTTATATGGTTCATGGTGTTTAGCCAGTGAGATTGTTTTTCTTTGGTATTGATGAAAGAGGGATGAATGTGTGAAACAAATTCTGTGGAATTTTGTCCCTGCAGCTAGCTGAGGAGGAAACTCTCCAGGCTCCAAGAATCTGCCTCCTTCTTCCTCTTTCTTCATTACAAAGTGCTCCACTAGCTTTATGGTGGTTGCTGCTGATTCTGCAGTAACAAATGCCTTGTCCACTAGAAATTTGAATAATTGAAAGATGGCAAATAAAGTCAGTATTAATTTCAGTTTGAATTCATAAGGACTGCAGAGAAATCAAATTATTGGAGGATTACACCTGAAGATGACACGTTGGTTTGTGATGTGAAAAGCTCAATCCTGAAGGTGCCCAGCCCCTCTCTCTTCCATTTTTGTGTCCTCTCATGCACATTGAAATGGCATATATAATGAATACAGTGTGGGTGGTGTTTGCCCATTAAGGTGCAAAGCTGTAATTTTATGAGCCAAGTGAAAATAGACCCAATAGTGGCTCCAATTCCATAGCTTTACTGTACTGTAATGACAGAGATGTGCAGTTACCTGAGGATTTACTGCAGCTGAGTTTTGTATTAGTCTGACTCTGCTGTAAGAAAAAGGTTAACCAAGCAGTACTGAAAATAGCCTCATCATAAAACCTTTCATTAGCTTTGCTAGATAATATTTTTCTTTTTCCTTCCACAGCAGTTAACTGTTGAACAGGATTATTTAGTATTTACTGTTTACCTGAATTTTACTGTTGGCTATTTCTACTGAATTTGATTTTTGGACATTGGAAGAGAGTTTAAGGTGTAGCAAGAGCAGTCCTTCTGCTTCTGCCTATTTTAGAAAATATTTTGACATAAACCAGTTTGTCACGATCAGAAATCCAGGACCATGGTTGCAATAACAGATCCATATTTCAAATATAGAAAACTACAGTTTTCTTTTGGAGATCATACCAGAAATGCAAGTAAATGAGATGGTTTTTAAACCCCTTCTCTTTGTATTTTTTCCCTCACTAATTGTTTGCTGTGTTGATTTTTGGTTAGCAACGAAATTCCTAAAATAGTTGTTGTTGAAGTTTGTCATAGCTGATAGGTGGGGGGGGGTGCGTGAAAGTTTGACTTTGCAGCTGCGTTTTTTGAAGAGCAGCAAAACATACCTGAAGTAAAAACTACCACATCTTGAAATCGTGCTGGTGAAAAAAAGGTGCCACCACCACCCAAACTGAGCGAAAGGTAAAAGTGTACATCAGAGACGGTGGAAGGCAACCACTGGTATTAAGGGAATACAGCTTATGTGGTGAGTGTAAAAGCAGTCCACCAAAATCTTGAAAGAAAGGAACACTAAATAGTCTCATTGTACACACACAGCAGATGATCAATTGCTGTTTTTAAGGCAGCATAAGAGACTTACTCTGTTACTGCTTTTGGCCTCAGTCTGCCCTTTGATGGTCTGTGCACAGTCTGTGCAAAAGCATGTGGGATACGTGCCAGGAGTGGAGCCCTCAGCTACATTCAAATGGAAAATGTCTTAAAGGGAACGAGGTGCCTGTAGGTTATCATAAAAATCTGCCTCTTCGACACCCTATTTTCAGATGGGATGCATGCCTGGTGGCTGCAGGTCCACGGCTTAAAAGTGGTGGTGGGAGTGTGTGGCTGCTCTGTTCAAAGGTGTCGCTTTGCTGCCCTTCTTTGGGCTGGTATGTAGGAGGGATGGATCACACTTCTTCCAACACTTCTCAACTACCCAGTCTAAGCTGAGCAGCCAGGTAAAAACTAGTAATCCCAGGTGTAAGAGCTATCTTAGTGGTCTAATGCTATTTTTATAGTCATCTAATCCTTCCTATAGGATTAACACCTACGCTTTGAAAGGGAGGAGAGGAGAAGAAGGGCACAGGGTCTCCAAGTGGCACTATTAGGTCCAGAGCAACAACACTCAGACCAGTGCTTCTGGCCTTTAATCCCACCTTTCAGGAAATAGACTTTTGCTAAATATGGATTATGCATTTCATTTTACGCCAGAAAGGAGAACTGTTTAAAATATGAAATTTGTCTTCAGATGCTGACAGCATTGTTCTCCTGTGAGTAGTTTTCGAGCCTTCTTTGAAGTATAAATTTCTGACAGGGTTATTTGTTTAAGAACCTTGTGCTCAGTCTCATCTGTGAGGTTATTTTTATACTATTTGCTTATCATGAACAGTTCTTGGTTGATTTTCTTTCATGTCAAAACTGTAGATACATACATAATTTTAACAGTTTCAAATAACTGAGAAACTTATGCTGTTAAGAACGTGGGATGTTATTTTTAGTAGTGATTACAACTGTGTATGACTTCAGAAATAGTAATGAAGTTACTGAATTAAGTTTTCACAATCATTTCAATGCAGTTGTTAAATCGGAGTATAAAAATAATTTGGCAATCTGATTTGGCTGATCTGATAAAAGGCTGATCAGTACAAGGGGGTTTTTTTTGTGATTAACCCTGAAAGAGCAAATACATTTTAAACCTTGTATTTAAAATTAAGCCTTTGTGCCATATAGTATTTAAGTATTTGTAAAACATTTAGCATGACCAAATTGTCACATTTCATTTTAGAGCATTTGAGCACCCAGAATGTGATAGGAAGAGGGCATCAGTGGAAGAAATACCTAAAGAAAGTTATGTAGTGGCAGGTGTGAATAATGAATGTACCTTTTTCTTTAAGATGAACATAAAGGAATTATTTTCTCCCCTATGAGCTGCTACTACTGTACAAGCAAGTGTAATTAAAACCCAGAGCAACCCAAACTTCTTTCTGACCCATTTGCAGCAGTTTTGAAGAAAAGAAGGAGAACAGAGTAGTCTGTGTTTCCACGTGAAACTATTTGTTACTTCAGCCAAAAATGGGACTTGTGTTTTTCAATGTTCAAAAGAAAGTGTTTGTTTTATTTGGTTCTTTTCAGCTGGTATTACTGCTCAGTAATGTAAAAACAAACAAACACCTTTCAATCAAAGATCGTGTTCAAGCTGGGATCAGAGATTATTTGGCTGAACAGATAAAAAATGATAAAACCTCTATTTGACCATAAACATATATACTTATTTTTTGGTAGATAATTAGTGAAATAATTGCTGAATGAACTGTGGGAGGTGGTATAATGTGTCCAAACCTGCTTCTTTTAAAGCTCTGGATATCTTCCAGATATAGCCATGTACTTTCTTCTTTTAAAAAACCCCCAAAATGTATTGCAGTCTGTGTCAAAGAAAGGTCTAAACAAGTATGTAGAGGGATATTTTTTAAAAAATTATTGGTATTTGCTAGAAGATGAAAGAATTGTTGAACCTATAAAATATTCACCACTGGAAGATCATAAGCAACATACTGTTTTGGATTTTGGTGAGAGCAGAGTGAGGCTGAATTGAGTAGGACTGAGAAAATGAGCAGATAGCAAAATATTGAATATATAATACATAAAGCAGGCTAGTTTGACTGGGTACCTTCATAGCTTGCAGCTAAATGTGTTGATGCACATTATTCATAATTTAGAACTTGACGTTCCCTGAAAATGTAAAGTGACTTTTAAAATGTGATTTCACAGAGCTAAATGAAAGGCTGGTTCAAAATGCATTAAGCAATAAGGATGTGTAGCTGGAAGTCAGTGAGCTTCTTTTCATTGTAATAAATGTATAATATTATTTTGGTGTAAGTAAATACCACGTCAAGAGAAAAATAGTAATTCTCTGGTGTATCAGTCTGACTGGGGCTCACTTCATCTCAAATCGTTACAACAGATGTCAGGACTCCTTGTTGTCAGGGTGAAAGATACACCTGTATTGCTCAGGAGAAGTTCCCTGCCAGTGTGCTCAGGTGGCTCATTTGGGGTGGGAAGAGATGCTCTCTGGAGCTGCAGTATTTTTTCATGGATTGTAGAGGACTCTGGCTATCAACAGAAGCAGGAGCAGGGGGCTGCCACCTGCTGCAGGTCCTTACCATTCCTGGGATTGCGTGTGACCCTCCCCCAGCTGTGTTCCATCAGTATACCGTGCCCTGTTTCCTTTCCCTTGCTGCCTCACACGGAGGTGGTGTCTGTGGCAGCAAGAGGTCTGGAGGTATAGTCTTGCCACCAGCCTTCATTGCTTCCATGTCAGTGTCCCCCATGGAGCAGACTGGTGCTGGCATGCAGCAGGGGAAGCAGCCAGGCTCTGGCTTATGCAGATGCTGCCGTGGGGCTGTGGAACAGGAGCCCGTGAAGCTTGCCTAGAACTTGCTGTCTGAGGTATGGCAGCGGGGCCATGCTTCATGGTTGGAAAATGCCTTCCAAGCTCTGTGGAAAACTTGTGTTTTCTTACAGGCCTTGTAACCATGCTTAAGTCAGGCACAACTGTTGACTTCAGATGATGTCATCGGTGTGGCACACTCATTCCTGAATGCTCCCTCTGTCAGCTCGTGTTTACTGTGCCCTGAATGACTCCTGGTCTGCTTCCATACCCAGTAGACCGAGCTTTTAATTTATTGTGTTTAAATTTTTTAGTAGGGATGTCATGGAACTGCAGTGAATTAAGATCTCTCTGAAACCTTGTGAGTTCCTGCTTTTGTGGATGTTGTACTTCTCCTTCTGGTCC
This sequence comes from Nicator chloris, assembly GCA_013400495.1. Lineage (NCBI taxonomy): Eukaryota > Metazoa > Chordata > Aves > Passeriformes > Pycnonotidae > Nicator > Nicator chloris. The sequence goes on along the minus strand of WAAE01012325.1, from coordinate 8,148 downwards.
TGCAAGACTGAAATTTCATCAGGCCCTAAATCTCAGCAGATTTTATATGCACAGCATTTCCTTTGAGAGAATGGACAGATTTTATTTTGAGATAGACTAATCAAGGATAAAATGAGTTTAGAATAATAATATTTACAAATACTAGAGTAAGAAGCATTTCATTTTAGTGAGGCATACTCCAGAGAAAATGCCGAGTGCCATAAATACTACAAGACTGCTGTTCCATCGTTTAAATGCCTGTGAGAAAAAAAACCTTTATGAAAACACTCAGCAGGTTTTAATCAGAGGCTTTTACTCATGGTCTGAGATCAGACAGCCGTGTTCTTCTCAGCTAACCTTGAGCAGTGTGGTAATGCAGGTGGGCTCTCTGCCTTTTTTCCTGTTGGTCAAAAATCTCCACTCAGAGACACTTTTTTTCCCTGTGAGGAAAGATGAAGTTTGGTCTTTGTCAGACAGAAGTCCATCAAATACTTTAGCTAGACATACATACATACTCACTGGCATGTTACTGTTCCCCTGGTTGTGCTCAAGTAGGAAAGCTTCTTGCTGTGAGGATAACTGATAAACCCATTCTTCCTCTCTCTAGCAGCCCCAGCCAAACTGTGAAGACCTGAGATTAGTCGGGAAGCAGGAGTAGTTGCTTCTAAATTATTTGTAGGTGTGTTTTCAGAACAGTAAAGTAATATAATTCTTACAGTCAATCTAAGGTGTTTAATATTCTTCTGTTGCCTCCAATGAAATGCACTTAACAGGAAGCTCTTTCATCTGGACGATGCGTGTTTGTTTGTGCCTGTGTTCAGTGATAGATGGAGTGGAAAGTGTGGGAAGCTTTCTCTTAGAACTGACATACAAGGCACAATGGCAAGTGCAGGCTGGGTGGTGAACACTGAGAATGCTCTTGGTTTAATGAAGGTGGAGAACATGAAGTGAGTGTATTCAAGTATACGTGCACTTGAGACTTATTTTGGATGCCGTTGTGTCAGATCAAAAATGCTCTATCTAGAAAACAGAGGTCTTTTTTTCCCTTCCTTCTTTGCATAGTCTTGGCATTTTACTATGAATTACTTTAGTTACTGCAAGGTTATGGTGAAGGCTTTAAAAAATTTGTACTTTTATCAGGAATTGTTCTTTATGTGTTTTTTGACAGTATTCCTGAGGCTAATGTTGGCTGCAACAAATATTAACAAACAGTTAATAGCTTGAGTGACTATTGCTTCCTGGTGGCTTAGGCCTCTCAGAAGCACTGGGAATATGTAAAAACCTGTTCAGCAAGTTCTTGGAGAAGTGAGCTTGGCTCTTCCCTTCAGACTTTCAAAACCAGCCAGCACTGAAGGGTTCAGTCATTGTGTCCTGCATGACCAGGGTGACGGTGCTGCTGTGGTGGCACATACATCCTGTGCTTTCCCTAGAAAAATGTCATCACTTTAATTTCTCTGGTATAAGCCTGACTACTGGGTTTTTACTTTTCACAGTTCATATCAGAGAATGTTAGATAAATTACCTTTGGAATTTATTCAAAATAAATTGAAATCTTTATTTACCACCTAGGTATTATTATTATTTACCACCTAGGGTATTAGCCTAGGTGGAAAAAGTCTGTCTTTATTTTTCAGTATCCCAGTGAAACAGAGACCAGACTGCATTATGATGCTTTTGGGAGGGGTGGGATTGAACAGCTGCCCACACTCAAGTAGGCTGTTGGTATGGCACTGCCTGGAGATGTCAGGGCCTGGGCTCAGGCTCTCAGCTGGTCTGCCCACCTGTAATGGTTGTCTTTCCTTCACTTGGTTACTATTGCTTCATTTTACTCTACAGGGCTAAAAGGGAGGGGGCCAGTCTGTAGGTTGAGTGTAAGACCAGTAGGCCGGGATGTGATTGTTCCCTTGTAACGGTGGGGTTTGTGCAATTTAATGGGTTATTATTTGTTCTGAAGTGAGTGTAGACCTGTGTTTCAGGGCCTCTTGAGTTAAAATAGCTGCATTTGTCCAAGGAACAAAAATATTTGATTTCAGTGATTGGCCTTTTTGTGCAGAGACGAGTTTTTGCAGAAGACTTGCTGGTGAACTGTAATTTATAGTATTTTCTGCAGGTGTGGATTTAATGGATGGGCTGATGAAAAGAATCCTTACAATCAGCAGAGCGGTGGCTCTGGGAGCTAATATTGGGCTAGAACATCTGGTCTTTATAGAGGGAAGGCTTTCAGTGTGTTTGACTCCTCCAAATGACTTGCCAGCTCTGCCAGGGTAGCACAGACAGGCCTGGAACAGCCTGAGTGCCTCCCAGCAGGAAGCTTGGGAGAAGCCCACATGGAGTCAGAACTCAGGGCTTGAGCCTGCTGCAGTGTCCTTGAGTGTCCAGCAAACCCTCAGTCCTTAGTGTTTTGTGTGACAGGTCTGTCCTGGTTTCACTGTGTTGTACACAGATGTACATGCACTGCCTGGCATCACTTGAAGGGCCGTGGGATAAAATAAAAATTCACAGCAGAAATCAGCTTTGGTAGACATAAGAGAACTACATCCCAAGTCCCCCTCTTCTGATTCACAGTACTTTTTCCTCAAAAACTAAAAGTGCACTAAAGATGGATTCAGAGCTGCCATCCATGGATGGATGGATATAGTCTTTAGTTTTAAAACTAATGTAATTATTGTCAACTGCCTTGTGGCTATGGTTGTAATATCCACTGATTTTGTAAACAGTTTTGGCAGTGTTGTTTGTTGAATAATTTCTTAGCATAATAATTTTTCTGCCACTAATTTAAAGCATCTTTGTAACCCTAGGCTTTGTTTTCTTCTTACAGCAAAGAGCTCCAGGGAAAGTTTTGCATGATGCTGTTTGCAGCCACCTGAACCTTGTTGAAGGCGATTATTTTGGCCTTGAATTTCCAGATCATAAAAAGATGATGGTACGTAAAAGGATTCATTTTCAGCTGGTTTTCAGCTGCATGCACACTGTATTCTCTCCTTCTGCTCCTTACTTGTAAGATATATTTAATCCTCAGTCTTCAAAAGGGAAAGGAGTTTTTTAAAAAAAGTTGTTCTTGCCTAGTGGAGTTGAAGAAATGTTTTTAAAACCTGATTGTTCCTGTCAGATTTCATCTGCATTGAAAGTAATGGCTAATTCAGACACAAGTCAGGAAAGTGTTTTGTTTTTCTAAGTTGCTGTACAGAAACCAACGGCTGGACTGTTACAGAGCCTCAGCTCTTGATTTTATAGTCCTGCTTGATTTGAAGTGCAGAAATAAACTTTCTCTGCTGATAGAAAAGTTGAAATCGTTGTGACAGAGTTCATGAAAAACGTTATGGGGCAAGGAAAGGGATAGATAAAATATTACAAGGTTAATAAAAAGGAAAGCAAATCCAAGAACCCCCTGAAGATTGGTGGGAGTCCTTTCTGGGGAGCTGTGTGGCACAGGCAGGTGTCCTGGTCCTGACACTCAGGAGAGTGAGGTCAGCTGCTGGCAACATTCAGGGTTTGCACTGCCCATATCATGTACCAGAGAAAGCCACAGGCTGATGATTTCTTAGTCTTTAATGACTTTCTTTTTCAAGTTTGTTTTAGACTTACTAGGTAACCTACTAACATGTGTGCGAGTTAGCCGGATTGCTTTGCCAGTATATTCTGATGTGCATTGGATTTCGTGCCTGTTAGGTGAATTTTGCACCAGTAGACTGGATGACCTAAAAGAGAGGACTTAGGGCCATTGTTTAAAACAAAACAAAAAAAAAAGTCTGTGTTCTTTCCATCTAGCTAAAATATGCATAAGGAACAATATTTCTTAATGACATGAACAGTAGGAATCTCTTGTCTGTCATGCCTTAGTGCAGGCACAGACATTAGACAATAGACATTAAAACAGAATACTAGTGGTCATAGTGTTCTAGGCTAACTATAATTAAACAGGATTTCTTTTTTTAATGGATGTCAATCTTTAGAAGGGATCTGCTTCACAGTGTGCTGCTGGAATTACATAAAACACAGTTCACTAGAAGGGTTAGCATTCTGCCAGATACCCTTGGCTAATGCTTGAGGTAACTTGAGAGCTTAACGTCACTTTTCTAAGCAGTGCAATTCTACAGTACCATTGCAGCTGAGGGTCCATGTAGCTGTGTTAATAATGACATTCTGGCATTACTGATGTATATATGTAAAACTGAAACAAATCCTAACATCTTTTGTATATACAGTTGCTTTTTAGTTTTCTAGAAAATCGAGAAGGTCATTTGATCAACCCAAAACACTTCACAGGTCATTAAGTTTTAAATAGATGACTGTCTGCGTTTTGCTCAGAGACCTGAAGTAAACTAACAGTTTTCAGTCTTGTGAAAACAAAGTGGTTTATTTGCTTGAGGCAGAACACAGGAGAGATTGAGGTGCTGCCACTGCCTGAGGCCCTCACAGTGGCAGGAATTGACTGGCTGGAAATATGTCCAGACAATCACAGTGGGGGATGCAGGGCTCTGATGAAGAGGAAGGTGGAGAAAGCACAGTGCCAGTTTGACATGAAGGAAAATGCTTCCATGCACTGAGCATGGTAACTCAGCTGGCCTCTACTCTTGCAAAACGAAGTACTAGCCAAATATCTGAGAGCACCAGTCCATGTTCTTGCTGGTTGGTCCAGTCTTTGTTTCTGAAAAATGGGGAGCTCCACAAACCTTGCCCATATCTAGTCAGCTGTGCCCCAAGAATGCTGAAATTCATTGGAATTAATGCCTTCAACCACCCGAAAGCAACTCGCAGAAACTCTGAAGCAGAAGATTTGATTATGAGTTGTTGTTTCAATGTGGAGCAGCACGCAGAGTATTATTTACACTTAAATTATTGTAACCAGTTTATATGATGCAATTGAGGTGAATGTTCCCATGGGATTTAAAATTTTCTTCATAAAGGCCATAATGTAGAACTCAAGCATTGTGCAAGTAAAAAATCCTGCAGTTAATGTATGTCTGAGAAATAAAACACACATGCATATTTTATATTCATGTCATCTGAAGAGGATGAATTGCTTTTCCAGTGTAGAGTGCAATGTAAAAGGAAAAATAAATATTTAGAGCATATTTGTTTGGATGTAATCATATGTATGTGAAGTCATATATTCATAATATGACTGTGTTTATTTCAACATGCAAGGCTCCAGACCTCATATCTGACATATTGACAGTAATATGTCAAGTTGCCTGGCAGCTGTATACATTCAAGCATGCCATGCTTGGAGCAGACAAGATCTGCATGGGAGATGATTGTGGAGGGTCTGAGTGCTACACTTCCTGCTGGGACAAGGAGGAAAACGAGGCACTGTCGCCAAGCCTGGGGTTTCACAGAGTTTCATCACACTTGATGTCTGCCCCATTTCTCCAGCTGCTGAAATCTGGTCGCCATTGTGGAATGCCAGCCTTTGTTTAACAAATAAATAATCTAGCCTTGTAGTTCTGGAGAAAATGAAAAACATTAATCTTAATTAAGTCCTTGCATTACTTTTCCTTTCCAGTTTATGAACCCGTCTCAGACTGATGGTGTTTAGGTACAGTGTGGGAGCTGCATGATGCAGAAGTTTTAATTGCTTGGGTTTGGCCATAGTGGTGACGTTGTTGTTTTGCCCCACCTTCCTCACTACATGCATTCAGTACATGGATTTGCAGTATTCAGCAGCCTGTTTCAAGGATGTTATAATTTGCTTGTAGGATGGCTGGGAAAGTAGAGAAAGGAATGTTGCACTTGTGTGCTCATGCTGTACCATAAACCACCTCTGGGGAGAAGAGAGGGGATTTTGGGTTGGTTTTGGTTTTTTTTTGCATCAAGTAAAATACATTATTACCATAATCTTGTAAACTGGCTATTTCATATTCAAGATATCTTTTCCCCCTCTCATTAAACTTGGCAAAGTCCCTGACCCTTGTTGCAGATTATGTACATGCGAACTTGCTGAAACAAAACAGTTTTAAGTTATTCAAGTGTCTAAGTGTGTCAGGACCAGTTTAACATGTGATAAAAACTGTATTGCTCTTCTTGGATAACCAAGTTTCTTTAACCTCTGAAACAACAACAAAAAAAAGACTTTCCTAGACTGAGAAACATAAGAAGAATTCTGTTGAGTAACATTAGTTACATTAGCGTGGGAAAGGGCAGGGCTGTGAGGTCTCTGCTAATTGGAATCACTCATATTAGTAATGATAAAAATGGCACATGGCATTGGAGCAGTTCCAGCAGTGATACAGGCCTGCTCCTGTCTGGCTTCTCGGGTGATTTTTGGGAAATAGGTGTTTCAAGTATGTTTCAGTCTCTGCATAATCTAAAATTATTAAAGGTCAAAGAAGTAATATTTTTAATACATATTCTTTTTCTAGAGGAAGACTCAGTTAATTTGTTTTTTAATGGCTTTAACCTTCGTGATGGTTGTAGGGTGTTCTTCCACGAATTCCAGATGTCTTCAAGGGAGGCCCTGTGCAATTTAGTGAGATAACAAAATATAAATCCTGGGTATGGGTAGTTACCAGCTGGGGACTGTGAGCTGTCTCCAGGCCCTGTGAATCATTTGGCTTTTACCTTCTGCGTGATTGTCCCTTGGCTTTCTGTAACATTTTGGCCCAGCCTTTCTGACTTGAGACTGCAGGATGTGGGGACAGGCTCTCAAAACTGTATTTCCACCCACTGCTTTGCTCTTGGAAGCTGAAGGAAAGACCCACACACTGTCCTGGAAAATGGGTTGTCGAGTGAACAACATGCAGAAGTTACGCTGTCCCCAGTTAAGAATGCCTGGGCCTGAATTTCCCAGGTTATAGAAAAGAGAAAATGTTCCATAGCTCAAAAGTAAGCTTTCTCCCACCCATGCCTTGTCCTGTTGTCTGCTTCACACCTGTGATCTGAGAGGCCATTCCTCCTGCAGGTGCTGGGAGGGAGGCTCCTTCGTCTGCGTGGAGCCCAGCAACAGAGCTCTACAATTATGCCCAGACCTTATACTGGGATTCCTGTTGGGTCCTCCATACGGTTAGGCTGCTGCCATCTCATTCCTCCATTTATCCAGCATTACCAGCCTCAAAGGCAAGCACCAGCTCCATTCATTTCCCTTTCTCAAGATTATTCAGGGTTTGGAACTCAGTGACAATATAGGACTGTCTTTTCCTAAACTCCTCATTTCAGTTGTTCTTCCCACAAAATTAATGGTTCCTGACCACATGTGCTGTGATTGTTGGTGTCTGGGACAAGTGAGTGGGTGATTTCCTCACTGTTTCACAGCTCTCTGAACCTCTACTGCTTTGGAAGCTGTGCCTATTCACAGTGCTGTTTCCTGAGCATCTCCCAGAATTTAGGGGAGAAAATCCACCATGTATAATTAAGGAAAGCCTAATGACCACACTGGAAAAAATAAATAGATAACTGATAACCTAGGTATTGCAATTAAACATGCTCCTCTGGTAGTTTGTTAGAGATGATAACACCACCTTCTTTTGTTTTCAGGTGTGGCTCGATCTTTTGAAGCCTGTTATGAAACAGATTAGAAGTAAGTACTTCCTTGTTGACATTTCTTTCCTCAGTCTGAGAGTACTTGAATAAATTAGGACTCTGACAGTTGCAATCTTTATATTCTCAACCTTCTGCACTAAATTTTGTTGGAGTTTTTTAATTCTGGCCTGTCCTTAAGAGACGTACCTGTGAAGTTATGTCACATGAGCACATGAACAGGCTGACCCCACCCCGTGGGAGGCTGGGGTTTAGTCAGTCACTGGAAGAGGCACTGGTGGCAATGGAGGGAACAATTTTGTGGAGAAAAAGAGTGCAGTAAAAGAAGGACTAAAGGAACATACATTGCTGACTGGTAGTAGCAGGAATCAGAATAGAAGAAAAAGAACAGGAAGACTTTATTACTGGGAAGCAGCTGGCAGATATATTGCAGCTGTGTGGACATTGCTGCAGAACCTGTGACTTTTGGAGACCAGGAGAAGGAAACAGTTGTGATAGGGGAAGCTACACATAGGGGTGGTAGGAAAGAGCAGGAAATTGTAAATAGCCACCAGCTCTGGAAAGAGTAGAAGTGACCAGGAAAGGTTCTGATTATTTTCTTTCTCTGTCAAATATCAGCCAAGTTCTTAATTTATTGAGCTTTGCCATTGAGTCAGGTTTTTTAGGTGCTTTTCTGGTCATATTAGTCTGAGC